>CM021104.1:672809937-672838066 GCA_007115665.2 Sequoiadendron giganteum
TCTCTCCCACTCTCTCTTTCTCTCACTCTCCCCCTCTCTCTCCCCCTCTCTCCCTCCATCTCTATCTCCATATCTCCCACTATCTCTTTCTCCCCCTCTCCCTCTCCCTCCCTCTCTCCCTCTTTCTCTCCCACTCCCTCTCCCTCCCTCTCTCCCTCTTTCTCTCCCACTCTCTCTTTCTCCCCCTCCCCCCCTCTCTCCCTCTTTCTCTCCCACTCCCTCTATCTCCCTCTCTCCCTATTTCTCTCCCACTCTCTCTTTCTCCCACTCTCCCCCTCTCTCCCTCCCACTCTATCTCCATCTCTCCCACTATCTCTTTCCCTCTCCCTCACTCCCTCCTCCCTCTCTCTCCCTCTTTCTCTCCCACTCTCTTTCTCTCCACTCTCCCTCTCCTCTCTCTCTCTCTCTCTCTCTCTCTCTCTCACACACACACACACACACACACTCACCTCTATCTCCTCTACTATAAGGGTGCAGGGGAGAGATATAGAATTAGGATAGAGGGTATAGACAAAGAGGGAGAAAATAAATATATTAAGGAAACCATATTTCATATAACGCATGCGCGTTTTGAAGAAGTAGAGATGTTACCATTTTTTATTCCACTAAAAAGGGTAAAAAAACTCAATATACTCGCGATGTCAAGGCCCACATTCTGCATATTCTCTTGGTTTTGCGCGTGCTCCAACAAAAAGTATCTTTTTGATGATGTTGTGAAGTGTGCAAGCATGTTTTTCACATTCCATCACCTATTCCATTATATTTCTACCACCTTTGCATGAAATAGAAGAGTTTCCATGTTGAAAGACATATAATATCAATTGAAGTTTGAATTCCATTGAAAACTGATATACAATTGAAGTTTGGAGGGGAACAAGCTTTTGAAAAAGTCAAATTGTTGTGGAGTTTGAAGAAAGAAGAAGCTAAGCCTACATAATTGGGTTGAGCTCCTCCATTTGTAACTATGGTTTTTTATGTATTTGAATTCTTTACACATTTTCTTTCATTTTATTATGGCTTGCTTTCATTTTTCTTTGCCATTATAACCTTACGTTTTTAATGCACATTTTAAATTACACAATTATATACACTTTCCAATTACCATTTTAAGCTTGATGCAGAGCATCTACCAGGATCCACAAACCATCAAGGGTACTTCTAACCCTAACTTAAATTGAAGAAGATCAACGAACAAAACTCAATCATCTTTTCATCAAAATCCTTCAATTTCACTTGATTTCATATTTCCACAAAACATTATAACTTGGTTTCAACTCTTTGTCAGACTCAAAAAATATATTAACCATCATAAAATTGATTGTAACATAGCATAAAGCTGATTAGAAACTCATAACCATTCAATTCGTTCATGATTCACTAATTCAAGAACTCAATGCTGCAACTTACATGGCAAAATAACAACAAATCCTGGAAGGTAACTACCAACCTTTATCCAGACATCCAAGACACTATAATCATCATGTTATTGATTGAAATAAACCAAATAGACATTCCAAATATCTCACCAGAATTCATCCTTTGAGCATGCTTCCCCTTGCAGTATTTGAAACTCGTGGTGCAAGGGCACCTACAAACATGTTTCAAAATCTACTTTGGTGACAATATGTCTTAAGTTCTTTTGGTGAGTTCAAGATTTTTTAGATTCTTTGTCATATATTTTATTCAAAATAAGGTCTAAATAGATTAATCTTTCATGTATTTAAGGATTTTGTGAGTTTGGTGATCAAATGTGCAAGTATGCACTCTTGCTTCATAAAATTGTCAATTTTGCCATATAATCTTTGAAGGAAATTTATTCAAATTGTAAATGGAAGTGCAAGATAAGAGTCTAGAATTTTTATTAGGGATGAAATAAAGGTGGTTGAGTGGTCTTAGGTGTCTTGGACAACAAAGTTGCATAATGTTGCTTATTTAGCAAAAGTTGTCAATGCTAGCAATTTTTAAGACAAATGAAGGTCTTGGTAGTTAACAAGTGGTTATAGGTTGGTTATAGGTTGGACCTTCAAAACACCTTGAAAATATTGAAAATAACTTATTACAATCAACTAGGTTCCTCAAAACATCAACCAATGATTATGTCATTCACAAGTTGTCTTAAATCTTCCATAATGGAACCATTGTTTACAAACAAAAACTATAATTATTAAGGAACAACCAAACCATTATTTTCTTAAGAAATATTTGTTTGAGTTAGTACAACAAAAATGAGACCTCACACATAGAATACGACTGACATATAATATGGTCTGATAACTGTGCAGCATAGTTCAAGAACTCCCGCATGTTCTATTGGTTGTACAGGATGCATGTCATTACAGGTGTTCAATGTATGTGGAACTTTTGTGAGGATGGACATGGAAAGGGGGAGCATGATGGTGCAAGAGCATGCATGAAAAGAGCATTAGCACAAGAAGAGTTAAAGTATAAAGACAATGCAAAGTTGATAGATGCAAAATCAATCGTCGAGTGGTGTAATGCTTTGATGGGTCCAGGTAATGAAGGTACATCTTCAGTTCGTAGATTTTTTTGGTTGATGGATGATACTAACATTGCACCATATGAAGACTGTTGTATAGTAACAGCATCAAGTGAGGTACACTCTTTCCTTAGCTCAAATGCAGGTTCATGGAGTATTGGTACACGAAAGATGGCATGCCTTTGTTCTTCATGTACAATGCAAGCCTGTAATGATTGTGAGTCAGGGGAGTGGGTTGACAAATGGTTGACAAGTTATTTTATCCCACTTCACATGGATCGCCCTCTAACGGAATTGGAACTAACACAGATGGAATCATCGGTCGACTTTGACCACATATCAGATCTAGTTCAACCAGGTGATATATCTACTTGCTTAGTTGTTTAAATTCCATATCGTTATCTTACTTTGTACTGTATTCGTAATGTTGATAAATTTCAAGTGATTTTCTGCACATATCAATGCAGGGCATGTTTATGTAGTTATTGTAGATGAAGACAATGAAGAGGGAACAGGCTATTACTTGTGTCATTGTGTTGAGGCCAAAAATAAATTGGAGGCCCTAGTTATAGATGGAGAAAACATCGAATACCCTATAGGCTCAGTTGTGGTTATTGGAATATGGCTTAGAAGGTACCCACATTCGAGTGTTAAACATTGGCTATTTCAAGACTTTGACATGCATCATAAGATTATTCATTACTTGAACCTTATCATGGCATCCAATGTTTGTTTGACCAAATATGGGGGTAGACCTTTGGACAAGACCTTGTGGAAGGTCCATGAGTCTGACCATGAGGCAATACTTGACACAATAAAGAGTAGAGCAAACCCGGATGGTTCATTGGATTAATTTGTAAGTATATGCACATTGGTTCTTATTAATTTATACTTGTATGCACATTAATTTTTTTGATGCCAATGCTATCATCTTCTTTTACTTTGTGTATTTTTAAGTAACATACTAAACAGTGATTGGTGTCCCCTTGCAAAAAATGTAGATATATGAGCCATCCAAGAGAATGTAAGCCAGAAAAGCAATGCAACATCCTTATTTTGATGATCTTGACAAATCTCAATCATGATTTTAAGCCATTAGAAAAGTGTGTGCAAAGCTTGGTGAGGGAATTTCAAGTTCTTCATTTGAAGTTAACATTATAAGAGCATCTAAAATTTCAACTTACTCTATTCATGAGAGGTGTTGTGTGCAATAGGTATGTTGGAATTCCCAGTGAAGATGTATGACCAGGAGTGACTAAGTTGTGAGACCTGCATGCCTATCTGTAAGTACCTTCCATCTATTTTTATTTCATTTCCATTTTGGATGCTCTTTCTTTTTCTCTTTTACTTTGCGTATTTGTAAGTAAACTACTAAAAATTGATTGATCTCTCATTGCAGAAAATACTGATTTATGAGCCATCAAAGAGAATCTCAACCAAAAAATCAACACAACATCCTTATTTTGATGATCTTGACAAATCTCAATTTTGATTTCAAGCCATTATAAAAGAGTGTGTGAAGCTTAGAGAGGGAATTTCAAGTTACTCAATTGAAGTTAACCTCATAATGAGCACCTATGATATAGACATTTAAAGAGAATATCGAATGTATGAGTGACATTGTAAAAGATTTGTGAGAACGAAGTACCTAAGGCATTGTAATGATATTTACTTACATAATGAGATTTTCTTAAATATTGTAATTTTGGAGTTCATATTTGGTGTAGTAGCACCTTGTTCTGTAAATGCCTTCAATAGGAAAATTTGCAAAATTTGAATTTTGAAATGTAAACAATGTGAAAAAAGTCATGTAAAGGTCATATGTAATGTATTCAAAGTCTCAAAGAGGTCATTAAGTGATTAGCATAGTGATATAAATTGTGTAAGGTTGAATTAGGATTTTTTAGGTGTGTGTGTGTTTATTTATGCAAAGAAATTCAAGAATCAAAGGTGGAGTTGTTGCTAAAGGGTTTTATAATGAATTTTCAAGTGAAAAGAGTGGCTCCAAGTGGTGTTTTGAGGAAATCTTCTCAAATGAATTCACAAACAAATGATTGATCTAGATAGCTATTATTGAGTTACAACACATACTTCAAAATCAATAGTGACTATCTTGGAACATATGCATCAAAAATGACCTCCTTCGTTGTCCTCATTAGGCTAACTAGGCCTAATTTACAAAGCAACATACCTTTAAACATTCAATAACCCCCTTAACTTATTGGGGCAGCAATTATCATGTATCCAAACCCTCAAATCCATATTTTTTCTTAGGACAAACTCACTCCACCATGCCAAACCAAAACCCTTATTTTATGCTAGTATAAGGAGGGTTTATTGAAAGGAATGGTTCCATAACTTACTAGAACATGAAACCACCTCAAACCTTCCTAAAATCACCTTCACAAACTCAAAAGACAATCACCCAACCTCTACATGCAATATTTTATCAAACCCTAGGGTGAAACCTCATTTTTCATGCCCTTTTCCATCAAAATCTATAGGGGCAGCAACACAAACCCCATAAAACTTATTCCATTTCACTTAGAAATTTCTTGTCTGTTCCAACAGAATTGTGTTGGGCCCCTCTAGAAAAGCCTCTCTCGGTATTGGCTATCTCAGAGTGGTTTTCCCATGGCAGCGGATTTTCACTTGGTGGAAAAAGTGTCAAATTCAAGTTGTGCAAAGTTGCAAAGTGGTGCAAATTTTGCTTTGCAACTCGTGTGACCAAAATAACTGCTCCAACACATCCAAATAGATATTTTTACGCTAGGCATGGTATTTTTTCACATCGAAACACGCAGAATCACTCGGAGCTATGTTCCACCAGATCAATCCCTTAAGGGTCTAAAGTGCAAAATGACTAAAAAAATTCAACATGTTATTACCCGGATACTGTGATGCTTAGAAACTTCTCATCTAATCTTAAGAGATAAATTTGGGCCTCTCTACAAAAACCTCTCTCGGTTTTGACTATCTCGGAGTGGTTTTCCTATGGCGACGGATTTTCACTTGATGGAAAAAGCATCAAATGCAAGCAGTGCAAAGTTGCAAACTGATGCAACTTTCATTCTGCAACTTGTATGACCAAGTGGACTGTTCCAACATGTCCAAATAGGTATTTTTATGCTATGAATGGTCCTCTTTCACACTGAAATACGCAAAATCGCTCTGAGCTACGTTCCACCAGATTGATCCCTTAAGGGTCCAAAGTGCCAAATGGCTGCAAACTTCATCATGTTATTACTCAGATACCATGATGCTTAGAAATTTCTCATCTAATCCTACAAGATCGTGTTGGGACCCTCTAAAAAAACCTCTCTCTTTTTTGGCTATCTTGGAGTGGTTTTCCTGTGGCAGAGGATTTTCACTTGATGGAAAAAGTGTGAAATTCAAGTTGTGCAAAGTTGCAAAGTGGTGCAACTTTCGCTCTATGAATCATGTGACCAAGCAGGTTGTTCCAAAGAGTTTGAATAGGTATTTTCATGCTAGGCATGGTCCTCTTTCACACCGAAACACACAGAATCACTCCGAGCTATGTTCCACTGGATCGATCCCTTAAGGGTCCAAAGCGCAAAATGGTTGCAAACTTCAGCATGCTATTACTCAGATACCATGATGCTTAGAAACTTCTCATCTGATCCTACAGGATTTTTTTGGGGCCCTCTACAAAAGCCTCTCTCATTTTTGGCTATCTCAAAGTGGTTTCCCGTGGCAACGGATTTTCACTTGATGGAAAAAGTGTCAAATTCAAGTTGTGCAAAGTTGCAAAGTGGTGCAACTTTCGCTCTGCAATTCATGTGACCAAATTAATTGCTATGATGCATCTGAATAGGTATGTTTATACTAGGTATGCTCTTTTTTTGCACTGAAACACGCGGAATCGCTCTGAGCTACGTTCTACCGAACCGATCCCTCAAGGGTCCAAAGTGCAAAATGGTTGTAAACTTCAGCATGCTATTACTCGGATACTGTGATGCTTAGAAACTTCTCATCTGATCCTATAGGATCACATTGGGCCCCTCTACAAAAACCACCTCTCTCGATTTTTCCTATCTCGGAGCGGTTTTCCCATGATGGCGGATTTTCACTTGATGGAAAAAGCGTCAAATGCAAGTAGTGCAAAGTTGCAAAGTAGTGCAAATTTCATTCTGCAACTCATGTGACCAAGCGGACTATTCCAACACGTTCGAATAGGTATTTTTATGCTATGAATGGTCCTCTTTCGCACCGAAACACGTGGAATCACTCTGAGCTATGTTCCACCGGATCGATCTCTTAAGGGTTCAAAGTGCAAAATGGCTACAAACTTCAGCATGCTATTACTCGGATACCGTGATGCTTAGAAACTTCTCATTTGATCCTACAGGAATTTGCATTGGGCCCATCTAAAAAACCTCTCTCGATTTTGGCTATCTTGGAGTGGTTTTCCCGTGGCAGTGGATTTTCACTTGATGGAAAAATTGTCAAATTCAAGTTGTGCAAAGTTGCAAAGTGGTGCAACTTTCACTCTACAACTCGTGTGACCAAGCGGATTGTTCCAACGCATCCAAATAGGTATGTTTATGCTATGCATGGTCCTCTTTCGCACTGAAATACATGGAATCGCTCTAAACTATGTTCCATCGGATCGATCCCTTAAGGGTCCAAAGTGCAAAATGACTATAAACTTCAGCATGCTATTACTCGAATACTGTGATGCTTAGAAACTTCTCATCTGATCATATAGGATCGCATTGGGCCCCTCTACAAAAACCTCTCTTAGTTTTGGCTATCTCGGAGTGGTTTTCCCCTGGTGATGGATTTTCACTTGATGGAAAAAGTGTCAAATTCAAGTTGTGCAAAGTTGCAAAGTGGTGCAACTCTTTTTTTGCAATTCGTGTGACCAAACTAACTACTCCAACATGTCCCAATAGGTAGTTTTATGCTAGGCATGGTCCTCTTTCACACCCAAACACGTGGAATTGATCTGACTTGCATTCAACCGACTTGATCCCTTATGATGGCATGCAAAACACTAGAAAAGAGAAACATACAAACGACGGTTGAGAAATTTGATTATTCCACACAAAAAGTGTATGATCATTGGTGCAAAGCACCTTGTTCCTCCATTTGATGAAGAAGGTCTAGTTCACTGGTTTTAGTGATTATCTGATGGTGAATAGGTTGGTCAATAGGTTGTTGTGGGTATTTTGAGAATGCTTTGTCTTGAATAAGGTCAATTAAGACCATTAGGTATGTTTTAGGGTGAATTTTGGGTCTAGTGATCAAAAAGGTGAAAATTTCAATCTTGCACTCCTTTGAAGGAAAATTTGTAAATTTGTATATGATTGTGAAAGAATGGAGTTTTTTCAATGTAATAAGGATATTTGTACGCCATTTATGTGGGTTTAGAGGTCATTAGATGTACTCATTAGGTTGGAGGAGTCTAAAGTTACAAATTTGTAAGTTGCTTAAAGCAACAAATTTGAAATGCAACGGTTACTTGTTTTGAAATTTGGTTTTTAGTTAGTTGAGGGCGTGGATCAATTAGAGAAGGATGTGAAACACTATGTAAATCCTTGAGAGGCTTGAATGGAGGTTGTTGATGAACTTTTGGAGAAGATCTAATAAGAATTATTCACACAGTTCTCTATTTTTTAGATTTTTGATACAAACTTGTTGATCACATACTTGGTACGACCTCCAGCTTTCCTATACGGTCCCAAGGCTGGCATGGATTGAAAGAGGGTTGAGTTGGCTTTCTTTTGGCAATGGTTTGGTGCAAAACCATAAAGTAATAGAAGAGTTCTTATCGTTGAGTCAAGTGAATGTTGGAGTCTTAGTGGGCATATTTGAGAGAAGTTGTGTCAAATCACAACTTGGTTGAGCCACTCTGCATCACCAATGGTGCTTTGTAACTCAAAGAGTGATTGAGAGCATTTTGTTTTGTTAAATAGACCTATTCGAGGGTCTAGGACAACGTTGAGTCCATTTCTTATTTGTATTATAAATTATAACTTGCTTTCTCCCGAGTCCATTTCATATACAAGAAATAATATTGCAAAAAGTTGACATATAAATCTTTCGATAATGACACATCAAGAACATATTGGAATCTTTTTATAAATCATTTCATGGAATGCCAATTGTAAACGTGTTTTTTTCTTTTAGATAAAGTTTTTCAGCATCAATCAATTAATATTCAAGACAAATCATGAAGGACAACAATGATCAATGCTAGGGCTAACCAACTAATAATTATACACGTGAATAATTCAAGCATGTGCATGTCAATAAGGGAAGCACAAGTACTCAAAAACACGTAAGCCTCAAAAAGTATACACACGAATACATAGTATACACAAATGAATGCAAAGTATATACACGAATACAAGGTATACGCATTAAAACACGTAAGCCACAAAGTATACATTCGAACGCACATAAGTCACAAAGTATACACGTAAATTGTAAAGTATACACTTGAATACATGTAACTCATATCTATTAAACCATCAATTTAGAATGCAAATATGGATAGGCATCGATAAAAGATATTTGTATTAACCAAATAGCCATGTAGGCATACATCAATATATGTCGGTATAAGTATGAATATATGTACAAAATAGCCATATAGGCTTACGAGAATCCCATATAGGCATACAATGTCAAATATGTGCAATAAAAATATGTACAAAATTGTCATGTAGGCATACAACAAAGGGCTCTAGAATCAAAATTCATTGCTCTCCATGCCCTGGAAATAAATTATTTCCCTTTCCTTTTCGATTGGATGGCGATAGGTCTGTCACTCATTTTTGTTGTGCTCGAGGAGTGCTCCTACTGCTCCTCCTAGGGTTTAGTTCATGGTGAAGTTTTAACTGTTAAAATAAGAATTAAGGACATGAATATATAGAAATTACATTATAAAAAATGATATATTTGACAAAATAATCACTTACCGCCATCTCATCATGGAGCAAATATTCTCACGCCCATGCTCAAGCCCTGTATAAACCATACAAATAGAAATTAAGCTACGTGAATCAATAATGGTTTGATTTTTCACTAACTAACATCTATAACAACAAATGTAAATTGAAATTTACTAATTTGCCTCATACCTCTCCTGTCTGAGCCATCGAGGATTGTATAGAAAATGACACACCAATATCCATTGCCCTCATCACATTCGTAGTTGTTTCGGCTTGCAACATCTAAAAATAAAACAACAAATTATTCAACATAATCAACAATGTGCATATAAACTACACAAATCTATTAAGTACTTGATTCATTAGTTAAACTCTTTATTATATTACCTCCATGTAGGTTTGAGTAAATCCACCGCCACTGGAAAGTGTTCCATCAAAACCTCTAATATTAGTCTATTCAACATCCAAAATCGCATATTAAATTACCATTCGTAAAACAATGCTATTAACATGCAATAAATTTATAATTGTTTACTAGTTACATACCCCAGTGATAGGTGTACTGCATAAATAAGTTGGTGGGGGACCGATGTATCCAGTCTCAACATTATGACCCTGCAATTTTATTAAAATCATAAAAAAAAATTAGTTAATCTTGCATTTCAAAATCGAAATTTAATAAATTAAATTCAATGAACATGCACTAACTTTTACCTGACTATCAATGCCATATGACTCATGCAAAATATCAGCTGCCCTCTCCATCTCCATAGCTATAGATGGATCATGTGTACCAGTCTCCTGAGTGTCGCTGGGGTCATATGAACAAGTAGCCCCGCAAGATTGACACACATGTGTTCGAAGGCCACCACTCGAAGACTCCCCTAGATGGTGTTTTAGAATAGGGCTAGTATGATGGATGACACTCTGGGTCAAATTGTTGATCACCTGCAATGTCTCTACGTCAGCACTTTCCTTCGCGATGGAAGGCATAATAACATGCTCATGAGGTGGCCTAGCGAGAGCTCATCTACCTTGTCACGTAGGATCCAGCTGTGCGCCAAGTCTATCCTGAGTTGACCCCCCACCTCTCCCCTAGAAATCCCTCATATCAAAATAATTTGGGATTTTGTTCAATATGAACTCACTGTATAGTGTCCTAAGGAAATATTGCGGAACCTCGCAATTGTTGCACAGTGGGTAATTGAAGACCATGTACCACCTATCATAAAATTGGTCCCTAATCTATTGGTGGTGGCACCAATGGATAGGAAACCTCTTCGCATTAAGGGTAAGATTTTGATTTGTGCGTGGGTCAGTGAATAATGAGCACAAATCACCTTTTGTAATTTTTAAATCCTTTACATCTTTGTATGATAGTTTATTTGCATAATAATCCCTGGTCGCCTGCCTCCTATCTTGTCATCCAGTTATTTGTTTGCTAATTGAATCTACATTTTTTAGCATATCTTTCAATGAATTTTCTAGGGTCATTCTTTCTGTGATTGAACCATTTAGATTACTCAACCTACTGATCAAATCCTCAATTTGTTTTTTGTTGTTCTCAATTTCACTCATTAAACTTTGTTGAGTGCCAGGAGGGGGTTGAGTGATTGGTGGAGGAGGTTATTGTTGTGGTTGATTTTGATCTTAAGGATTTGGTTGGTCTTCCTCTTGAGGATCTTGAGGGTTTGTAGTTTGATTTGCATCTCCTAAAAATTCAAACAAATATATATCAAATTCAACCTAAAACTAACAAATTCAACCTAAAACTAACTAATTCAAAACAAAAACCACAAAATCCTTACCTCTCACACCTCTTCCTTATCATGGCGCAATTGTTGTGAAGAAATAGAAATTGTTGGTGAAAAATTTTGTTGAATTTCTCCTCCTAGAATGCGACCGTGAAAATATGGGGGTTTTGGCCACGGCTGCAAGAAAAAAAAAGTCAAAATAACAATGACAAGTTTTCACTTTTTTTTTGCTTTTAACAAGCAATAATGCGAGTACGTTATAACACGCTCGCGTTATGGCTTTTCAAAAAAAAAATTGAAAGGTGTCCACAAATTGCTACCCATTTCCATGCACCCGCCCACAAAACACCTTCAAATATTTTTCTTCGAAGATCCACAACACGCTTCAATCACCCTATCGGCCATGAACATGAAAAAAATGAACACGCAAGAGAAAATCATGGATCGTGAGCACAATGATCAATGTAGACATGCAACACAGATAGAACATGATCTATAAACATCACAGGAATATACGCAAAAACTCAGATTACTAGAATCACTTTATCTTCTTTCAGGAACACCAACTACAGTAACAGAATAACTATCAGAATACAGAAGCTCATAACTTGCTCAAATCTTCATGCGTACCTTATAAAATTTTAGTGGATAAACTAGATAGGCTTGAAAACAAACCCTTTAATCTGTAACTTCTCACCGTCAACATGCTGAACTTTCCAGTATATTGATCTTTACTACTTCACAAACAACTTGCAACTTATTTTATTACAATTTTCTCAATATCCTCAACATATACAGTCTTAAAGACATTAATTCTAATAGTGTTGACATCAATGACAACCACATATCAGCAACACAACCACAACATCCAAAAATTCCCCCTTTGGCATTGATGGCAACATATGATGTGAAAAATACCATCAACGCAACTAACTCCAACACTTACTCCCCCTTAGGTTATGACTATTTTCTTAGATAATTTCAGTGTTTCATATTGCTCTTCTCTCCCTTAATTCTTCAAGATTTTTTCACATTATTCTTCTCCCCCTTTGACATCAATTACAAAGATACACACAAGCTCTGAACCACATATCTGAATCATCTGACTACTCCCCCTGAGTAGCAACCACCACAACATCAATCTGAATCAAGATATGACTGTGAAATTCTCAGACTGATGCAATGTCTTGCATCTTAGTTCTGATTAGGAGGGGTGATCACCCCTAACTTCCCTCTAAGATACTCAAAGGTATCCTTAGTAAATGGCTTAGTAAAGATTTCTGCAATTTGTTCCTTAGTAGCACATACTCTAGTCTGACTTCCTTATCACTCACCTTGTCTCTCAAAAAGTGGTACTTGATAGATATATGCTTGGTCTTTGAATGCAGCACCGGATTCTTAGAAATGTTAATTGCACTTGAATTAGCACAAAATATAGCAATAGTTTCATCATACACAACTCTGATATCTATCAACATCTGTTTCATCCACAATACTTGAGTATAATTGTTAGCAGTAGCAATGTATTATGCCTTTGCAGTAGACAAAGAAATGGCATTCTGCTTTTTACTTAACCATGAAATCAGCTTCTTTCCAAAGAAGAATGCACCACAACTGGTAATTTTCCTATCATTCACATCTCCTTCCCAATGAACATCAGTAAAGGCACTTAAAATAAGATCATCATCTTTAGGATACCACAGGCCAAAATTAATTGTTCCCTTCAAGTATCTAAAAATTTCTTTTTATGGCAGTCACATGAGATTCCTTAGGATCGGCTTGAAATCTTGCAACAATACATACAGCATTCATGATATCAGGTCTAGTTTGATTTAAATAAAGTAATCCACCAATCATTGACTCGTATCTAGTATGATTTGACTTTGGAGAATCATCATCTGTTGTCAACTTACACCCGATCACCATGGGTGTACTGACTGGCTTTGAATATTCTATACCAAACTTCTTTAGCAATTATTTCACATATTTGGACTAAGATATAAAGATCCCTTTATCTAACTGAGTAATTTGTAATCCCAAAAATAATTTCATCTCTCCAATCATTGACATCTCAAACTCATTTTGCATCTCATTAGCAAGCTTCATGCACAAACCATCATCTCCTCCAAAAATGATATCATCAACAAAAACTTCCACAAACAAATCTTTATCATTATCAATCTTGAAATATAGAGCAGTACCTTTGTTAAATCCAAGCTTCAACAAATACTTGTCCAATCTGGCATACCAAGCTCTGGGGGCTTTCTTGAGTCCATACAATGCTTTCTTCAACTGACACACCATATCTCCCTGATCAGTCAATTGAAATCCATCAGGTTGCTCAATGTGTACTTCTTCTTACAATTCACCATTTACAAATGCTGACTTGACATCCATCTGATAAACCTTATATTTTTTGTAAGCAACATAGGCAAGAAACAGTCTCACGGATTCAATTCTAGCAACAGGGGCAAAAGTCTCTTCAAAGTCAATTCCTTCCATCTGAGAATATCTTTTACATACCAGTCTTGTTTTTTTCTGATAGCTTCACCTTGCTCATTCAATTTGTTTCTAAAGACCCATTTAGTTCCAATTACATTTTTATCCTTAGGTCTAGGAACAAGAATCCATGTATTATTCTTCTCAATTTGTTGTAGTTCTTCTTTCATTGCTTCAATCCAATGTTCATCTTTGCATGCTTCATTTACATTACTTGGCTCAGTCTTTGATATCAAACAATATTCTTCTGCAATTCTTCTCCTAGTTTGGACACCTTTGTTCTTATCACCTATAATCTTATTTTCTGAATGATTTAATCTCACATACCTTGGAGTCTTAGGTTGTTCTTGAACTTCAGGCTCTTGTGATCTCTCTATTGTACTTTCACTAGTTTCTACTTCTTCTTGATCTTCTTGATTCACCAAAATTATTTGAACTTGATTTGAAGTCTAACCTTTGTTTGTACTATCATTCTAATCATCATAATCATATCCACTGGTTCTATATGGTCTAGCAATGTCTTCATCAACATTAACATTTTCACTTTCAACCATTTTTTTCAATCTCTTGTTGTAGCACCGATAGGCCTTGCTCTTAGTAGAATAACCAAGAAAGATTCCTTCATCACTCCTAGCATCAAACTTTCCTATATCTTCATCTCTTTTGATGTAGCATTTACTCCCAAAGATTTTTAAATATCTAACAATAGACTTATGACCAAACCATGGCTTAAAAGGGGTCTTACTAGTATCACCTTTGATTTGTACCCGATTGAGGATATAAACAAAAGTACTCACAGCTTCTCTCCAATAGATGTGAGGAACATTTCCTTCCAACGTCATAGTTCTAGCAACATCTTGAACTGTCTTGTTCTTCCTTTCCACAACTCCATTTTTCTGAGAGGTCCGCGGTGCAGGTAATTGTCTCTTTATCCCATGTACTTCATAGAAAGATTAAACTCACTGAAAGTGAATTCACCACCTCTATCTGATCTTAGAAATTTAATCTTCAGATTTATTTTTGTCTCAACTATAGCCTTGAAAATCTTGAACTTCTCTAAAGCTTCAGGTTTCTCCCTTAAGAAAGTAACCCACATTATCCTAGAATAATCATCAATAAGCAACATGAAATACATGTAACCTTGCAAACTTCTGATTCTAGCAGGACCACACAAGTCAATATGCACAAGCTCTAACAATTCATTTGAATAAAGTTGTTTGCTCTGAAATGAAATTCTAGTTTGCTTTCCTAATTGACATTCTTTGCATATGGCATTAGAGGGTTTTACCAACTTAGGAAGATCTCTCACTGCCTGAGAAGAACTTATCTTGATAATATTTTCAAAGTTTACATGACACATTCTTCTATGCCACAACCAACTTTCATCAACTTTAGTAATCAAACAACTTTTACTAGCAACATTCAGGTGAAAAATGTTACCTTTTGTTTTTGTACCTACAGCAATCACATTTCCAGAACTTCCCAATATTTTTCACTTTCCATCCTTGAATTGAATATTGTATCCCTTATTAACCATCTTTCTGACACTTAAAATATTATGCTTCAAACCTTTCACTTAAAGAACACCATCAGTATTGTGCTTCTCATCAAAAGAAATACATCCTCTACCACGGATTATACCACCATTGTTATCACCAAATATTACAACACCACCATCATACTTTTCCAGGCTCACAAATTTTCTTTTATCACCTATCATGTGATGTGAACATCCACTGTCAAGTACCCATTCATAATTTTCTTCAACTCGAGCAGCTAGGGATTTCTCCACATTTGTACAACTAGCAGATTTAGTAGACATAGGTTTATTTTCCTTGATAGCAATAAACACAAACTCATCTTCACTTACATTCCCTTTATCAGATTCATCATCTATCACACCTTCATCAACAGCATAATAACACTTCTTTTGAAATCTAGACTTGTTATATCTTGGCTTAGGGACTCTTTCTGGATGCCTTGATGCAAAATGACCTATCTTGTTGCAGGAAAAACATTTAATAGGAAACTTTCCTTTATACTTACCTTCTCTTCTAGCTTCTCTTTTGACAATAAGTGCTTCAAGCTCATTCAGTTCTTTTTCTTCTTCTTCAATCTGTCTCATTTCTTCCTCGTACTTGAATACCATTCTAGAAGAACTTTCACCCAAATCATATCTTTTCTTGTCTCTCATGGAGGTAGTAGCTTAGAATGTAAATTCTATCTTAGGAAGGGCATCACCGAATTCACTCAACTCAAAAGCAATAAGTTTACCAATCAACATATCTTTGGTTATATTTGTCATAGTTCAGAGCTCCTTAATAGTTGCAGCTTTGATTTTGTATGCATCAGGCAAGGATCTAAGCATTTTAGCAACAATCTTTGATTCATCTAACTGTCCACCAGCACATCTAATACCACACACAAGTTCATTCACTCTTTTCATGAAAGTAGTAATATTCTCATCATTACCCATTTTCAACAGTTCATATTTCCCTTTCAGACTTTGTAGCTTAGCAATCTTCACATTAGCATCACCTTCATACAAGGTTTCCAACTTTTTCTAGATCTCATAAGCAGTCTTCAGATCCATAACATTCCTCATCTCATAATCATTCAAATCACTCAACAATGCTTCCTTATCCCTTATATTGTATTCAACATCCCTAATCTCAGCAGTAGTAGTAGGACCATTTAGAGGAATAACATACCTATTACTTGTAATGTTCCAGTAAGATTCGTCGATGCATCTCAGATGACACTCCATTTGAGTCTTCCACAGAGAATAGTTTGTTCCATCAAATCTCAGACTATCCTTATATGTTTCCATACCAGATCACCTCAATTTGTTAAACTTCTTCCAAGGAACATGCTTTGATACCAATTTTTGGCAACACAAGGGCAGACAACTGAGAGGGGGGTGAATCAGTTGTCATAGAATTTCAAACTTATTAACTTTTTTAACCCTTATTCTCATATCTGATTAATAATCATGAAAGCATAAATCAATAGCACATCATAAATACACATAACACCAAGATTTTTGTGTGGAAACCCTGTTAGGGGAAAAACCACAGTGGAGGTTAATCCACAAGTTTATACTCTGTTAAAAGTATAAGAAGAATAAATGGGAATGCACGTGCATTCAGGCACATTGCCTAGATCTCACTACTCAAATACAAGGGAAGACTCACTGTCTTATAGAAACATTCAACTCAAATTCATCTGAAGAATTTGAACTGAGAAAGTAGCATTTGTTAATGCCTGATTACAGTTTCGGATAAGCACATGAACACTTCTTAACTTTTCTTCACTCTTCTTAACACTCTTATTTGCCTTTGAATGATCTGATCTTTATTCACATATAGCACTCGCACACTTCTCATACTACATTCCTCAAATGAGATAAACAATCACTCATATATATCTGCAACAAGTAATTACATTGCTTCATGTCGGCTTTAGCAAAATAATAAGATGAATGCAAATTGTCAGCCCAAAACAATAAATATTATTAATGCGAATCTACCAAGGTTGGCCACAACATAGGAGAGACCCAAAACAATGTCCTCGAACACAAAACACCTTCAAATATTTTTCCTCGAAGATCCACAACACGCTTCAATCACCTTGTCGGCCATGAACATAAAAAACATGAACACGCAAGAGAAAATCATAGATCATGAGCACAACAATCAATGTGTACATGCAACATAGATAGAACACAATCTAGAAACATCACAAGAACATATGCAACAACTCAGATTACTAGAATCACATTATCTTCTTTCAGGAACACCAGCTACAGTAATAGAATAACTATCAAAATACAGAAGCTCATAACTTGCTCAAATCTCCATTTGCACCTCGGAAACTTCCGATGGGTAAACTAGATAGGCTTGAAAATAAAACCTTTAATCCGCAACTTCTCACCATCAACATACTAAACTTTCCATCATATTGATCTTTACTGCTTCATAGACAACTTGCAACTTATTTTATTACAATTTTCTCAATATCCTCAACATATACAGTCTTAAAGACATTAGTTATAATAATTTTGACATCAATTACAACCACATATCAGAAACACAACCACAACATCCAACACTCCCTCCCTATTCATTGGACCCATTTTTTCAAACAGGCCACTACATTGTCAATTTCACTGAATTGGCAAGCTAGTGAGCCCACTAGCTTGCCAATTCGACGAAATTGAAAATGTAGTGGCATGTTTGGAAAAATGGGTCCAAAAAATGGAGTCTCCCGGTGAAAACTGAATTGGCAATCTAGTGGGCCCACTAGCTTGCCAATTTGGTGAAATTGGCAACCTAACTTGGCCCATTTGAAAAAATGGGTCCAAGGTCACCAGGAGATCCCATTTCTTGGACCCATCTTTTCAAACAGTCCAAATTAGGTTTTCAATTTCATCGAATTGGCAAGCTAGTAGGCCCTTTAGCTTGTCAATTTCATCGAATTGGCAACCTAGTGGGCCCTCTAGCTTGTCAATTCAATGAAATTGGTAATATAGTGGTTAGTGGTTTGTTTGAAAAAATGGGTCCAAGAAATGGGGTCTCTCAACCCTCTATCCCACTCAACCTAATACCCTAAACCCTTAACCCTCAACCTTTAAACCCTATACCCTCTACCCTCAACCCTTAACCATCTACCCTCTACCCTAAACCCCTAAACCCTAATCCCTCAACGCCTATACCCTCTACCTATACAATGGACCCTCAACCCTTAAACCCAACTAAACTCTCTACCCTAATCCATCAACCCTCGGCCCTTAACCCCTCTACCCTTAAACCCTCTACCCTCTACCCTTAAACCCTAATCCCTCAACCCCTATACCCTCTACCCTATACAATAGACCCTCAACCCTAAACCCTCAAACCTAAACCTTTAAACCCTAAACCCTTAAACCTTCTACCCTCAACCCTCAACCCTTAAACCCTCTACCCTCTACCCTATACATTAAACCCTCAACCCTCAATTCTCAACCATCTACCCTGTACATTGGATCCTCAACCCTCATATATCCTTGTCCCTCCCTCCTCTTCTCGCATTATCTCTATCTCACTTATCCCTCCGTCTCTCCCTCCATCCATCCCTCCCTCTCTACCCTAATCCCTCAGCCATATACCCTCAACCCTTAAACCCTCTACCCTCTACCCTCTACCCTCTACCCTCTACCCAATACCCTCTATCCTCAACCCTAATCCCTCAACCCTTAAACCCAATTAAACTCTCTACCCTAATCCCTCAACCCTTAAACCCAATTAAACTCTCTACCCTAATCCCTCAACCCTCAACCCTTAAACCCTAATCCCTCAACCCCTATACCCTCTACCTTATATATTGGACCCTCAACCCTAATCCCCTGACCCTATACCCTCAATCCTATACCCTCAACCTTAAACCCTCAACCCTCAACCCTTAAACCCTCTACCCTCTACCCAATACATTAAACCCTCAACCCTCAATTCTCAAACCTCAACCCTTAATCCCTCAATCCTCAACCCTTAAACCCTAAACCTTCAACCCTAATACCCTCTACCCTATACATTAGACCCTCAACCCTAATCCTTCAACCATATGTACCCTCAACCCTAATCCCTCAACCCTATACCCTCAACTCAATACCCTAAACCATCAACCCTCTAGGTCCTCAACCCTATACCCTCAATTCTTAACCATCTACCCTATACATTGGATCCTCAACCCTCATATATCTTTGTCCCTCCCTCCTCTTCTCTCCTCTCTTTCTCACTTCCCCTCCATCTCCATCCATCTATCCCTCCTCTCTACCCTAATCCCTCAACCCTTAAACCCTCAACCCTAAACCCTCAACCCTAACCCTTAAACCCAAGAAAACTCTCTACCCTAATCCCTAAACCCTCAACCCTTAACCCTCAACCCTCAACCCTCAACCCTCAACCTCAACCCTCAACTCCTCAACCCTCAACCCTTAAACCCTAATCCCTCAACCCTTATACCCTCTACCCTATAAATTGGACCCTCAACCCTAATCCCTCAACCCTATACCCTCAATCCTCTACCCTCAACCTTAAACCATCAACCCTCAACCCTTAAACCCTAAACCCTCTACCCTCTACCCTATATCCTCTACCCTATACATTAAACCCTCAACCCTTAATTCTCAACCCTCAACCCTTAATCCCTCAACCCTCAACCCTTAAACACTAAACCCTAAACCCTCAACCCCTATACCCTCTACCCTTTACATTGGACCCTCAACATAATCCTTCAACCATATACCCTCAAACCTATACCCTAAACCCTCTACCATCAACCCTAAACCCTCAACCCTAAATCCTTTAACCCTAAACCCTTAAACCTTCTACCCTCTACCCTCAACCCTAATCCCTCAACCCTATACCCTCAACCAATACCCTAAACCATCAACCCTATAGGTCCTCCACCCTAATCCCTCAACCCCTATCCCTTTCTCTCTATCTATATATCTTAGCTCTCCCTCCCTCTCTCCCACCCTCTCGAATTGTCTCTATCAACCCTCTCCCTCTTTTTTTGTACCTCTCGCTCAATCAATCCCTACCACTCTCTCTCACTCCCTCTATCCATCTATCTCTATCTCCCTCCCACTGCCTCTCCATCACTCCCTCTCTCTCCCACTCCCTCTCTCCCTCTCTCCTAGGTCTCTCCCTCCCCCTCTCTCTCAGGTCTCTCCCTCTAGCACCCTACCTAGGTAACTCTCTCTCCCCCCTCTCTATATCTATCCCTCCCACCCTACCTAGATAAGTCCCTCTCACTCCACCCCCCTCTATCTCTCCCTCTCTCAGGTCTCTCCCTCCCACACTCCCTCTCTCTCTCTCTCACACTCCCTCTCACTACCTATCTCTCAAGTATCTCCCTCTCACCCCCCTCACACTCTCAAGTATCCCCCTCTGGAACCCTACCTACATAACTCTCTCTTTATTTCCCTCTCTCTCTCCCCTTTCTTTCTCTCCCTCTCTCTCTCTATCTCTCTCTCTCTCTCTATCTCTCTCTCTCTCCCACCCTACCTAGCTAAGTCCCTCTCACTCCAACCCCTTATCTCCCACTCCCTCTCTCTTAGACTCTCCCTTCCATCCCCTCTCCCTCTCTCGAGACTCTCTCTCACTACCTCTCTCTCTCAAGTCTCTCCCTCCCACCCTACCTAGAAAACTCTCTCTCTTAAAATTCTCCCTCCCTCTAAAGACATACATAAATACATACATACATACAAGCATAATACATATGTATAAACAATACTACATGCATGAAAGCATACATGTACATGTGTAGATAGAATATTACATACATATAGTCATACATACATACAGGCATTGATACATACATACATACATACATACAGGCATACATACATACATACAAGCATGCATGCATGACATACAAGCATATGTACATATAAACATACAAATATATAAGCATACATTCAATAGAGTAGCATTTAACATAAAGCAAGACATAACACGAGTGTGTTATACCATGCTCACGTTATGTCTTGCTAGACATGTCCCGCACAAATGCAAAAAACCATGTCAAAACTAAGATATAACGCAAACGCGTTATAATGCGCTCGCGTTATATCTTGCTTTGGGAATCCCCAAACCTTAGGCTTGGTATTTTCCTTGGAATACCAACCCAAAGGTTTGGAGGGCCTTCCCAACGACCAGATATGTGTTTTTGAAAATTCTATAATATTTCACATAATCGGATTCATGCTCACCGTCAAGATTGTACGTGTTTCAATTTTGAACAAATCGAACACTTGGGTAATATTAGGCTCTCTCTTAGCTATCCAACGATGTAATTTTTTCACTTTTTGACAATGTTAAGCCTTCCATCTATATTTTTTTGTTTGTGTGTCTCTTTTTTGGCAAAAAGCAGTGTTTGGTGTTTTTTTTGTTATAAATTAATTGTTCATCAAAATTTCAAATAAATTACATTTTTAGAAACTAGACTCCATTCTACAAAAAAAAAAATTCAATTAGTTTCCAAAAATTTTAGGGGTAGCACAGCCAAAATTCTATTTTTCAGGAAGTGTCCACTTTGAAAATTAGTAAAAATCAAATATTCATTAAAAAATTATCTTAAAAATCATGCATTAACTACATACTATTAGCTAATTTCTTTTTGAAGTGATTTTAAAAATACTAAAAAAAAAATTCACCATGCTAGGTATGCACAAAAGTTGCTATGTTATGTTTTTTAACAAAAACAACACCAATTTATGTGCATCCCTCTTTTGAACCCCTTAATCTCAACCATTTTAAAAATAAATTAGTAGTTTAGAAAGTAGACTCGGAGAACTACAATCCCTGTTTTTGTTGCATCTCAAAATTTTGAGTCTAACTATCCTCAATTTCATGTCCAAGGTCAGTATTTCCTGATTTCAGAAAATGAAAATAAAAAAATAAAAATAAAAAATGTGGTCACTTAAGCCCCCTTTTTGGCCCCCCATCTTTTTGCACTTATCCAACAATGAATGACTAAATCAACGACTAAATATACTACCAAATCGATCAATTAAAACAACCAATAAATGACTAAAAATGGTTTAATCATCAATCTAATCATGTTATATATGACTGGCAATAAACTACTAATGGTCACGTGACCAAGTTCAGTCATTTATAAGCACTTTTTAGTAGGTTTTTCAGTCATATATTTTTTTATTTATGTACTAGTGAAAATTTTAGTGATGTAAAAAAATTGCCAATAAAATTAATATATTTTTCAAAAAAGAGGAAAGATTCACCAATAGAAATTAATATTTTTTCCTAAAAAACTGAAAGATTCACCAAGATTTTATATCTTTTTTTGAGAGGGGTTTCTTAAAATTATCACTGATAATAATGTAGGTAACTTTCCTATCTTTTCATTGTTAATTTATATTCTTATTTTTATTCATATTGCTTTTTTATTTTATTTTACATTTTTGGTCATATCTGCATGCATCATTTCTATTTTCATGTTTTATATTCTTATATATAGATATGCATATGTAAGTGTTAGTATATATAGTTTTTCATGATAACATATTTTTTAGCCTTCTTCTTTCTTTCTTTTATACTCTTTGACATTCATTTATTTGTGTGTATATATATATATTAGCCTCTATATATAGTTTTCTCCTCTTATGTTTTAATATATCGTTATACTCTTTTGAATATATAGATACTTTGTGCAGTGTTTTTACCCCATCTAGAATGCAAGTAACAAACTCAAGCAAAAGAATAAAAACAAAGACAACACTCAAGATTGGGCTAAAGATGAAACTCAAACTTTAAAATGAAAATAAAACCAATTGTACTTTGCTTGAGCTTGATGAATTTGTTTTCCCTTTTTGATGGCTTGATATGTGTGCTCTTAGATCGATTTTGGTAGCATAACGACTTGATTTTTCTTGATTTGGATGCAAGGGTGGTGGATTTGGATATGGCGATTGAAGGCTTAAGATGAATGTGTTGGAATGTGGTTAGAATATGGTTGGAATGGTTAGAATGAAAAAATGGTTGTGTTCTAAGTCATTTAGCAAGGGAGATTGAAATGGATGGCCAAGATTGATTCTTGAAAGAGGATCAAGGGTTGAGATCAAGAGTTGACCAAAAGAATTAAAAATTCCTTTTTAATGTGCATGGGAATGATAAAAGGAATTAAATATTCCTTGGGAAAGAAAGATAAAATGAATTTAATATTCCTTGGGGGATGAGAGGGGAATTAAAAATTCCTCAAAAGGACTTTGGAAAGACAAAAAGGAATTAAAAATTCTTTGGGGGATGGGGATAGTTGACTAAAGATTTGATTAGGTCAATTGATGAAGGGTTAGAGGAAGGTTAGGTGGCTAATTTGGATTAGGGGTCCACTTGAAAAAGTTGGATGATGTGACACCTTCTAATCATGTATTAGGAATGTGCACATCCCTAATGATGGGATTAGCAGGTGGATTAGGATTGGGTGTAGAATATGGGGGATGGGAGATAAAAGGAATTAAATAAATGGACTATTTATTTAATTTTTTGAGGAAAGGGATGAGGGGTAAATTTATTTAATTAAATACTTTAGGGATTTAGAGGACTTTAGGTATATCAATTAAATAATGTTAGTATTACTTAATTAATGTGAAAAAAGAGAATTTAGATGAAAATGGGTAAATTTGACAGAATGTAAGTGGTCAAATTTAGGTATCTACAGATACATAGATGCATTGTATTTGTAAGCTCAACCATATATCATTTCAAGTGCATATATAGATTCATATATTCATATTTATATTTTCAAGTATATTCTTGCACTCTCTCTTATATCAATATATTAATATATAATTTCATGATTATGCATAATCTCATATATATTATCTCATATTCTCTCATATAGATAATCGCATGACTATTATCTCATATTCTCTCATGTATACTTAGGTGCATATTTCCTTTCCTTGTTCATCTTATATATATATATATGCATATTAAAAAATATTTATAGTTTGTCATGATTATATTTTTCAACCTTATTTTTTATTTTTTTATTTATTCTTTGACTTTTGCTAATTGTTATTTATTGAATATATTAGAATAGGCTATGGCTGCCAAGATCTTGAGACCAAATGAAAAGCACAAGAAGAAAAGAATATGAATGTGACAAGAATAAATTGTATTCTTATCAATATGATTCAATGATATGATGTTGATTGTGTTGATTGTGATACAATGAGACACCCCTTGGTTATATAGCCAAGGTGAGATGCAAGATGTCATAGGATTATGACAAGTGTCTTAATCATATGACATGAGACAACTAATCACACTTACCTAGGTCACATGTAGTAGTTGTCAAAAGATAAGATAACAACTAATGACAACTAACACCTTCTAGAAAGATTCCTTCCTATGACCTAAGTAAACTTAACTAACATGTAAATAAGTCCCCTAGTAATGAATTAATTAGGTACAAGATTTTATTTACACCAACACCCCCCTTAAGTGCAACTTAGGGAGTAGTATATTATTATGCAAATGACACAAGAATGCAAAGATGGGTCCCGGCTACTAGGCCATGTTAGGTACCCATGTACATATGCAATGCAATCTCTCACAACTGGAGAAAAGGAGAAAACTCAGTGGGACAAAACTCTCTCCAAAAGAGAGATAAAAGAAACAATAAAGAAATTCTCTCAATGATGAATGAGAAGGTAAAAACCCCATGTGAAGAAAAGGACCCCCCATAAGAGAGAAGTAGAAGAGAGGCAAGGCAGCCCCCCCTCAATGTTGAGTCTCCTGCAATGATGGTAGAAGCTCGACATTGAATGTTGAAGATGATCCAATCTCACTGAACAACGTTCCTCCCCTTAGGAAGAAACAAAACCATGGATGTATGCAGGATGTCAAGAATATGGATGATGGATGATGATGTCTCTGAAGCATGCTCAAGTATCTCTATGTTGAAGCTAAAGGCTGACACACTCCAAACAGACGTTCTAGGCCACATTGTTGAAGAGGACAATCTAGAATCTAGTAGAGATGAGTGTACAAAGCACAATCCAAAGAGAAAGATATCCCCTCTGAAGACAAAGAAGCCTCCACCAAATGTTGTCCAAAAGTATCCACACTCATGCCAAACTGCAAGGAATGATCATGTAGAGAATGAACAAGAGGGTCAGAGTGTTCCCTCGCAACAACTGAAGAAGAAGTATCGTCATCAAAGAGAAGATGAATTTCATCAATGATGTCCCCCACATTTGCAAAGATGAGACTCTATAAACAAGTCTGAAATACCTATCAAGAAGTCATCCAAACTAGCTATATCTGGAAGATAATGTATATCCTGTTGCACTGAATCACAAAGAACCAAAACTGTGGAATCACAAGCATCATCAACTGCAACAGTAGATGGAGGAGATAAAATGCATGACTCTAGAACTAGATCTGATGTGAGAACTCCCAAGTTCAAGAATCCAAATGTCTACTCTGAATCGTGGTTCATACGATCAACAATCGAAGGGACAATGTCACCATCAGAAGCAAAATTTGCAAAGGTATACAACCGAGATGAATGATCAACCACCCCAGTAGCAATGATCTCCCTACTCTCCAAGTCTCGAATGATGACTAAATCAAGAGTGAACTCCATAGTTCTCCCATCTCCATCATGTGTAATCTGATATATGGAAAGAAGATTGTTCATCAAATGAGGAACACACAAAAAATCCTGGAAAGTGTTGTCCCCAAACCTAATAGATCCCTTCCCAATTACACTCATGTATGTATTGATTCCCATCAAGATAGGATACATAGAACAAGGCTGAAATGAAGAAAAGATTGAGTACGAAGATGCCATATGATGAGATGCTCCTAAATCTAGAAGCCATCTCCCTAATCCTGGACCTGAAAAAGCACAAAGAGCTTGTCCTTTATTTCCTGATGTAGATGCTTGACCTTCGTCCTTTTTAGACTGTTTTGAAGAAGAAGGAGGTGATTCAGACATTCTAGAAGGAAAATCAATGTGATTCTTTTTGAGAATATTTTTCAACTCATCAATATCCTTCTTATAACAATAGTGTTTTTCATGTCCATCCTTCTTGCAATATGCACAAAAAGGCCTCTCCTTCTTAGATGATTCTCCTTTTGAAGATTATGATTCTTTATGTGGCTTGTTCTTTTTCATCTTTTCCTTCTTATCAAGATTCCCTGATTCTTTTTGTACCTTAGACTCACTTGCCATTAATGCATGTGACTTGGAAGACTTGATTAGACCCATGTTCATTAACTTAGCTTCCTCTTGGATTAGAAGATTTTCAAAGTCATCAAACTTAGGATCAACATATGATGATCCCATAGAAATTCGATGGGTATGAAATCCAAAAACAAATACTGAATACTCGGGACCAAGCTTGGATAACACATTCAGAATAAATTGTAAATCCTCTTTATCAATACTGCATTCTTTCAATTGTGTTCTTAATTGCTTGATTTTGGAGATGTATTCTTGGATGTGGTCAAAACATTTTGGATCAAGATTCATCAAATCATTATCAATTTGATATCCCCTAATCTTATCTATTTTACCATACAATTTTTCAAAAGTTTCCCAAGCTTCTTTAGGTGTTTTACATGATTCAATATGAAATTTTAAATTAAATGAGACTAATGAACATATGCATCCAAGTGTTTTCTCATGATCAATCTCCCATTTTTCCAATTCTTTAGCATCAGTAGGTTTTTGAATAGTGTCATTTAGATGACCTATTAGACCTTTCATCATGAGATAGTTCCATACTGATTTTCTCCATATATATCTTAACCTTTTTATACTTCTTGTCATGCATATATGTATTTATATTTATTTAGTTATTCAATATTTTTCTTCTATTGTTTTGCAATTTATATATTTATATCATTTTTCCCCTTATGTTTTAATTTATTGATATTCTCGTTGGCATAAATAGATATTTTTGTCATTTGCATTCTTTTCAAATTATCTTTTATTTTTTACAATTATGTTTTCTCATATATCCATATTCTCATATATATGCATATATGCACATTCTCTTATATAAATTTTTTCATGATCATATATATATTTCTAGTGTTTTGTATTTTATATTTATATATATCTTCTCCTCTTATGTTGTAATATGTTGATATGCTCTTTTGTATATATAGATGTATAGATTAATTGAATTTGTAGCTTGCTTAATAATTTATTGTTTCTACTGCATATATAGATTAATATATACATATTTATATATACAAGAATATTCTTGCTTACTCTCTTTCATAGATAATTCTCAATTATTTTATATCAATAATAGTGTGGGTAATATATTGTAGAATTTGTATTTTTAGTTTATTTTCTTTTTATTTCATATATAGATATATATTTTATCATTTGCATATCCTCATATTCTTTTGCTTATGTTCATACATCTATAATTTTTTGGGCTCTATTTTTAAGTAATGTTTATATATATAAATAAACATTTATGCATACAGGCATGTGCAAGATCATGATGGGCCAAAAAGTGGCGATATGAAAAAAGTAGCGTTTTGCACTCGCCAAAAAATGCGAAAATCTCAAGTTGACTTTTTTTTGGGTTGGGTGTCAGTACATTGCTCCATAGCAATTCCCAAGCCAAAGTTAAACAAATCGGATATCCGATTTGGGTTGGCTAATATAAAACCAAAAAAGGTCATTTTAAAGTCATTCAAATCAGATATCTAATTTTTGCACGTATGCACCCAAGAGTAATTAGGAGGTGGAGGGTGGAAAAGAAAGAGAGAGAGAGAGAAAGAGAGAGAGAGAGAGAGAGAGAGAGAGAGAGAGAGAGAGAGAGAGAGAGAGAGAGAGAGAGAGAGAGAGAGAGAGAGAAGTGGGTAAAGAGAGGGAGAGGGGAGATAAAGATAAATTTAGAGGGAAGGAGATGTAGAGAGAGA
>CM021104.1:672838166-672992190 GCA_007115665.2 Sequoiadendron giganteum
GCGATAATATTTAAATATTTTATATATTAGTAATATTAATTAGTTATATAATATTTTATATATTAAATTAATATATATATTTATACATTAACTAAAATATATAAATGATATTTAAATATTATACATAATAATATAATATATTATATATTATACATAATTCTATAAGAGATTATCATAAATTATATATTATATATTAAATTATAAACTATATTGTATATTCTCAACTAGATATATTAAAATAAACTATAAACTATTTATTGCATTTTTAAAATTATATATTAAAAACTATATTACATTTTTATATAAAATAAAAATTATATTAAATCATATATTAAAATTATATATAAAATAAATCAGATATCTGATATCTCTGACATAAACCCTACTACCCAGGGATTAGCTTCGGGTTTTCTTCAGAATTTGACTAGGATATGCCAATCTTAAGAAGTCAACACAAAAAAATGTGTTTAACAGCTTACTTTGCTTTTCTAGACTTTTCCCATGTGGTTGATGACTTTTTTTTACCCTAAATTGATGAAACGAAAAAGGTTTTTAAAGGAGATTCTCAGATTTCCACCAATATAAATTATGTTTTACTTTGAATTTAAAAAATAAGTATTATTCATTTTCTATTTGAATTATGACTAAAATCCTGATTGATAGGCTGATTGAAAAACATCTATATCTTTCAAATGGTATCACATTTTTTGAATCTAAAACATGTGTCACATTCTATGCTTTGCATACTATAGGATAAAAAAAATGAATTTCATGAAGTTTTGACCAAGTTAAGGTGGTCAAACATACGAGTTTTTATATTTTTTTAAAAGTTGTAATAAAAAATTCATAATTAATTATTTACTTGGAAAAAAATTACAAAAAAATATGCATCACATCGGGACATGAGTCCTCTACTTATATCTAAAATATTATCATTTTATTGTGGTTAGGGTGGTTAGACAGACACCTACTTCTTCTTTTTTCCCTAAAATTTAAGTACTACAGCATTGAAATTTTAAATTTTCACCAAATAGAATTTTTTTTTTAATAAAATTAGTAGTTTATAAACTACATTCAATTTGCTATAGATTCTATTCTTACATATTTTTGAAATAATATAGATAACTTATTCAATTTTTTACGTCAAAAGTTGTCTAACTCTGATTTTTCTAAATTTTCATCACCACTTAAGAGCCTATTTTTTCCAGGTTGATCCTGCACATACCTATACATGCATACACTTTACAATTTTGTTGTTTAATATTTCTATGTTCGTATATTTTTAATGTTATGTTATATTTTGACCTTCATATTTTATTTTTTCCCTCTTTATTTTTGTATTTTTAATGGTTTTATGTGTTCTCTTAGTTGATTTGTTTTTAGGTGTTAATAAATTTTTCTTTTCCTTTTTTCCTTTTATCTTGGGTTTCTTTTTTTAAATTCCTTTCCCTCATGGGGAGTGATTCACCCCTCTCTCTTTCCTCCCGTCCATCTTTTTAAACCATCTTGGTCTGCAACTAATCATCCATCATTCATTTTAGCTCTTTATCCTGATGATGGATTACTGAGTGTGATCTGAAACGTTATGAAAAAATGAGCACACAATCAAATTTGAAAGCAACTAAATTAATTCACATATGGATTGTGGAAATCTAATTGTATTGAAAGAACAAATTGCCCAACAATACACTAGTTCGGTGACTTAAACCCATAGAGATTTAATAGCCTTGGAGACTAGTAGCAATATCATGGTCGCTAAATTATAAAAACCCTTCCTAGTCAGTCTTTCTTTTCTAGCTACTACTCTTAATTTAGAGGAATTATGAGGGCTACTTGAGACTCTCTTACTAGAATTACATCTAGGAAATTTGAATCCTCAAACTTTCTCATTTTCTTGGATGATGAAGGAGACTATATATAATCTGGACCGCTTGTGAAGAGTTGGAAACCTCCAAGGCACTAATCCCACCAACCATATTTGCAATCCTTACATTAGAAGATACTAAGTCATCTGCAAGGTTAAGCCTTATCGATAAAGGGAAAACCTCAACCCCTTTGTTCACCTTCATAAGGTTGACCACATCAGACTTTATCCAGGGAAACACCTCTACATTCTCTTAGCAAAGACAAGACTCATTTTTATCCTTCACTCTCCATAAATTTTGCTTCCTTTTATTGATCTGGTAATAATTAAGTGGCTAGACTTGTGGTACTTTTGATTATTTATTTTATTATAATTAACAATATCCAATTTAAAAATAAAGGTATAGTTTATTACATTAATCAAACTATTTTTAAACATCACCAAATTCATTAATCATAAATGAACTATGGTTAATGAAAATAAGACAAATATTTATCGCTTTTTTTTGGTAAGTTGCAATCTAGAGATTGTTCCATATATTAATCAGAAAAATTTAAATAACTTTACTTGGACACCCACCCTTTACAGTGCACAAAAACCAAGGAAACAAAATCTTGATGACATTATCTTCTAATTTCTACTCATCTATTCTTCTATTAGAATCAATTAATAACAAAATCCCAAACCTATAATTACTATCTACTTCATATCATTTACATGTTGTATTATACTATTTTACTATTCACAACACTCTTCTATTACCTAACCTATTTGTTCCTATTCATAATTTATGAACTCAAACATCAATTCTAACTCAAATTTAGGCTCAAGATTATGATTTTCTTCATTAAGGAACCACCTTTCACTATCTTGTGTTGATGTTGCATGAGGGTGGTTGTATGGAAGTTCAAGAGGAAAGAGAACACCATTAAACGACAACCCCATTTTCCAACAATATTTGAAAGTCCTTTGAAATAGGAATGCCAACTCCTAGTCTTGCCGCCTATAGAACCTCCTCCAAATTACCCCCAAAAAAACTTTTTTACCAATGCTAGTGTGAGGACCTGAACCGTGTCTTTCAAACTCCCCCAAATCTAGCAGAGGCCACAAAACAAGATGATAAATCTTTGTTAACCCTATGACGATTATTTGTGACCATAAAATTATTGCCCAACACCCATTTCACCGCCAACACTATGAGACTGTGATGAGATTTAAAAACCATCTTCAGCTTGTGGTCATAAATCTCACTAAGGAAGGCCATCTACCATTAGAACACGCCAATCTTATGGGGGTATCCATCATTGTAATATTGAGATGTCTCGGCAAAGATTTGGAATTATTTTCTTCCCTACCCAATCCAATTAATATAGCTTTTGTTCAAGCCATTTCGCATGGTCCATCCAAGCCAAATGTGAGAGTAATGACTAAGTGAACTTAGAATAATTTATCCAACCATTATATCTCCCTCAAACTACAAGGAAAAACTATTATCTTGTACTTTGCAATCCTCTATCTTTCAAACACTTGGAAAAGGCCTTTCGAAGTGGCATGAATAAAATGAATCACTGCTAGTTTCTCACCTTTGAAAGAAAGCCACCATATGCTAATTGAAACCAAGCTCAAATAATCGTGTTTCCTATAGCAAATCATGATTACTGTAGCCTCTACTAGATCATATCACTTAGGCTTCAAAATGACTTGATCAACACCATCAACTGCCATATTAGCAAGGGAGTGTGTGTCCTTGTTAGCCTTAGAATATACATGATTTGCTATGTAGGTCTCTAACTTGCAAATTAGTTCTAGTGCCACATCAAGAAAGACTTTAGTTTCCAACCTTGCATTTTTTTTCTAATAGTGTTTATGACTATAGTCGAATCACCCTCAATTTCCATATTAGTGATTACAAGTTTTAAACACAATCTTAGACCAAGAATGAGAGTTTGCAGTTCATCTTTATTGTTCAATCCCTTGGAAGCTTATTTGATGCTTTGCAAATGATTTGACCTTTCCAATCCCATACTGTATGTTCAACCTGAAAAACACCAGGATTACCTCTTGATGATCCATCAAAGTTCATCTTATGCCAACCAAATTGAGACGACTACCATTTTTCCTTACCTCAATTGATTTGGGACTTAACTCCACCAACCCCAATAACACAAGAACTATTTGTCACTTTTTACTATAAATAAAATGTAAAATTATTATTGACTATTGAACCATTAAAATAAATAATGTTTACATAAAAATATATTTGATGGAATATATTTGAGGGTCAAAAGCTTGCAACACAATTAGTTGAGTGTGATTGGTGAGAGTGACGATATGTTTCTTGATTATGACATCTACCAAGGTTCACGTTCCATTTTATGCCATATTTTAACCATTTTCATATGCCTTCATACCCATTCTCATATTCCATTTTCATATCATTTTGTCACTTTTATGTTATATATATATATATATATATATATATATATATATATATAAAAGTAATATTTAATCTAATTTTTAGATAAAGTACCTGAATAATAAATATTAAATTGTATTTGCTAATATTTGCTTCTATTATGTTAAGAAAATAATTTGCAGCATGTTATTAGAGGTGGAGATCCGTGGAGCACTTATCAAATTTCAGTCATTAATAATTTGTTTACTTTGTTATTTATGGCCAAGAATATCCTCCTCTATTAATTTATTGTTGTAATAGGTCCAATATTTTAGTTTTATATTTTATAGTGAGGTTTTTTTAGCAAACAAACTTGTTTTTTTTTAAAGTAGACTTGTTAGTCATATCCCTACAATTGTGGTTAGTATTATTCTAATGCATAAATCATGGGTTATGTAAAATTAATTTTATTTTTATATAATGTCATTAAAATGGCGTGAGAAGGAGATATGGCAACATGGGTTATGAAAGAAATGCAACAACAATGTAGAAAAACAAGGTTGGAAAATAGTGTAGAAATGGGTGTGAGAAAAGGTGTAGAAATAAGTGTATGATGTTCATAATCCGAGTTTGTAACAAAGTGTTTCAACCATCTCATGGATCCAGGGCCCACTCTCTTGAAATGACGGTGATGTTTTTTTTATATTTTGATGTGTTTTATTTTAAATACTGTGATTTGATTTATTTATTAAAATGTGTGAAGAGTAGTAATTCGTGTAGTAGTTTCATCCACTCACCTCACTACCTACAATCCGTGTGCATATAGCCACAACATCTTTCCCAAGTTTATGCCTCTTGATTAACACTTAGATCAAACTGAATTTAGTTATAAATATTATTTTTTTCTCATTATCTACCCTTAGTTGTGGCCTATCACAAGGTTAAAATCTCCCAAAGTATGTATTATAAAGTTCATGATTGTACCCAACGACTTTGGTGAAATGAATACCTCTCAATCATTAACTCTCAACAAAAGAGTTTTAAGAGCATAGACTTGTACTCTTATATTGAGGCAAAAAAAACTCAAATGATATAAAATCCTCCATATATATTTACCTATGTCCCCATGCAGCTACTTGAGTGCATTTTGTAATTATTTAAGCAGTTGGAGTGTTCCCATGCAAATTTAAAATTGTGGGAAACAGATAATTTAGAATCTTCCCTATTTTGGTGGAGTGATTATTATTTAGGAATTGAAAATAAGGTGTGAAAAAAAATGGAGGACTAAAAAATGAACAAGTGACTGCATATTGAAAAAGTTGATAGGTGGCTCAATAAATTTATTTCCTTCTTTTTTATTTCCCTCCAATTTTTCCCTCCAAATTTTATCTACTAAAATTATAATTGATATTATTTATTCATACATATAAATAAATTAATAGTTGCATTTTTTTTAGATGACTATTTAAAGGTCACCAGCCTCACAAATTATTCATAAAATATTTGAGCAGTAGCTGCTAGCCAAAATAAGCTAAGGGTAAGGTTCCATGGAGGGTGGTTTCTTAAAAAAAATTAGTGGGTGGTGCTGATATCTTTTAGGAATATTTTAAAGCTAGTGGTCCCATGAAAATTAATAATAATAAATAAAAATTCTCTTTTTTTTATTTTTTTAGGAATTAAAAATTTTAAGTGATAGACAAGTAGCAGAAAAATTCTTAAGTTGTAGGGGCAATTTCGCCCGCTACATGTGCAGTCCTAAAAGGTAGGGGCTACTATTTTTTAGGAAAAGATTCCAATTAATTTGTAGCATAATTTTTTTTTGCTTCATGGAATCGCTTGATCCAAAAAAAATAGAAGCCAAGCCTCCCATGTGACCATACAGTAAGGGTAAGGTCTCATGGAGGGGGGCTTCCTTCAAAATCTCAGCGTATGTTGTTTAGTTTTTTTAGGAATATTTTAAAGTTTTTGTCCATGGATTTAATCTTGCAATTCTCCTTAAAATTTTAAGCTTCAAAATTTAAGGAATGAACTCTAATGCTTTGATAAAAAATAATAAATAAATCAAAACTCTCTCATTTAAAATTCCTAAGGGCAATTTCTAGCCCCACCCCAATTTCACCAGCTGAAATATTCATTCCTAAAAGGTAGGGGCTATTATTTTTCTGAAAAGATTCCAATTAATCAGGTAGCACAATTTATTTTTTTCCCATAAGACCTCCTACTCCATGAAAATAGAAGTCCAAGCTCCCCATAGGACCATGCATTGAGACCTGCCCTTAGTTAGAATACAACTGCCTTAAGCTTTGGGGCTCCACAATTTTGAAACTTCAATTCAAATTTTGGAGTGGCAAATCAAACTCAAATTTGTCGGTGAAAACGACCTGAAATGGCTAGATACAGTGTCTTGTATTCACACAACAATGGTGGCTTAAAACTTCACTTCTGCGCAAACGTAGGGACTGACGTTTACAGCGAGTCTTAAGATACAAAACCATGTCTCTTTTTATTGAAAAATATTTGAAAATTGATTCTTCTACAATAATAAGAAGATAGAATAGAATGTTGACTACCATTAGAGTAAAATGTTGACCAATTCCAATAATGTGGAATGTTGGCCAATTTTGTTTCTCATAATTCTTGGCAGTCCTCGCAAGGCAATATCGACTTGGATCTTACGAGTTCAGAGGAAATTATTAATGGCGGGCTTACTACAAACCATCAAGCCAATAACTTTTGTTACAGGGAATGCAAATAAGCTTGAAGAAGTCAAAATGATCTTAGGCCAAACCATTCCTTTGCGATCTTTGAAGCTAGACTGTAATTACCTCTTACACATTTCAATTCATTTCATCTCGTTATTACTATTTTATCTCAATTTATACCAGCAGTTGCACCACTGAGGCAAAGTTTTTCTTTCTTTTGGTATTGTAAGTTATTACTATTTTATCTCAATTTATACCAGAATTTTATAATAAAAAACAGGTGTGCTGAATTTTTTTAGTACTGAAATTTTACTCGTAAATATTTTTACTTCTCTTAAACAATATTTATCAAGTTTCTTTTCTCTACAATTGTCACAAGTCAGAGCGTTGGAGGGAGATGCTCCTTGAAAAGAATTAGTTAAATTTCGCATCCAAACTAATCCAGCTGGTCAATCTTGGGGTACTGTGAGTTGGAAAGAAAGATTCTTCCAACTCAATTCTTCAAAACCCATAGATCTGCCCCCTTCAATTCTATTTGGAAAACTTGACAGATCACTTCAACAAAATGGACTTGGCTCGATCAATCCCTCAGCCACGGACTAAGTTTTCCTTATTTGGTGGAACTAGCTGGCACAACAAAATGACAAACCTTTAGGTACCATTAGTAGGCTCAAGTGCGTGCCTATTTAAAAAAGGTATTCAAGTTTTTCAGGACTTATGGAACTCCACCACATTCCATTAGAAATCATGACCTATGCTTAAAATGCAGTTTCACCTTTTTACGTGTGATAAACATCCAATTCTTGAAATCCAACAACTAATTACTTTTGAACTTTGTAATCTGTTTTTGGATTGTCATGCTAACTTTTTGAATGATCGATGATGGCTTAATGCCTGCAACATTTGCTTATTTCCTCTTCGATCCATCTACAAACAAATCCTTCCTCCTATCATCCTCACACCCCATCTCAATAAGAAGTGGCATTACTCTATTCTCCGGTTCAAGTGGAATAATCTCAGCCACCAAATCTGGAAGTCCAAAGCTAATGCTCAATCTCACACTTAGAATGGAAATTTCTTCATGTTAAACTTCCTATCGACAACTGCCTTAAATTTGTTTATCCTCAGTCCACCTGTCCATTTTGTGCTAAAATGAAATCCATAAAACATGTATTTTGGCTCTGCACACATGCCTGTAATTTATGGCACTTGTTGTTCACCTTTCTGCCTGCAACAACTTGGAAATCAACTCTCTTGGGTGCTTCCCCTTCCTGTGTGTAGACAAGTGATTATCAAATTCCTCTAAAAAAATCCGTTGTCTTGCTGTTTTCTCTAACACCATCCTCCCCTCTCAGATGGAACTGCAAATGGTTTGTGCTAATTTGTCCCTCCAAATTGTTAATCTGCAAACTGTTCAGCTTTTCATTGTTCTTAATGAGACCTTACACAACCTTCTTCTACAACTGTACACAATTAATGAGGTCATTGGAGGTTCGAATGGGGCATGTGCCCTGGTTAACCCCAACCTTCAGCCTAACAGCTCACTGTCTGGTACGCTCTCACTTTTTGAGTGATCTTTAGGAGTGGAATCATTCGGTTTGTCTGGTACGCTGAATTGTCTCATTATGAGGGGAAAAATCCATCAGCTTTTCTGGACTCGTCTTCCCTGAATATTTGCTTGGGAAATCAGTAGAGAAACAGACAATGGTCTTTCTTCAGGCATCACAACCTTGGCTTGGTGGAGTTCTGAGAAAGGACTTGATAGGCAGACTTTGACTTATTGTGCTAAGACTGCTAATAGATTGATAGTGGACTGTGCTGGCATGTGTATTATTGTTGCGCTGGAAATTCATTATTTTTCAGTCTTACAGAAGAGAAGACATATTTTCCAGCTAATGCCCATTTAATTCGTTACCGAAGCTCTTAATTCACAGGCGCTCAGGACAGCTAACTCGGAGGCGAGTTAAAGATTGCAGCTTACTCATTGTTCGGTGCTGGCTCGTGTTAAAATGCATCTGTTCATTTCAGGAACTTTTTGAGTGCCTTTCGCAGGCCTCAATTTCATACCTTGTGTTTCTCATGGATATGATTTGGCATAGAATGTTAGACAGCAGCTCACTGTCTGCTGTTTCTAGGCTTTTTGACTGCTGTCAAAAGCTTCTATCTTTTGCTTTCTCAGTTATAAATTTCTGTACCTCTGTTTTGCTTGATCCAATAAAAAAAGAAAAAAAAAATTCATCCTGTAAATTCTCTTGACGAGCAAATTTTAGACCATGGAGGAGGTCGCAGAGAAAATATCGCCCCTGAGAGAACAGTTACATAGCGGAAGCTCTAGAAATGAGATTTCTACTAGGGTTTTGCCCTTTCAATAACTCGAGTACTCAAAAATTTGTCCAAGACTTCAAAATTTAAGCCAGAAAGATTAAAAAATTGGCGCCAGGTATTTATATTCCAACATAAAAAAATGGCATACATATGTTAAAACCGATTTTATTCCAATGATTTTAATAGATCTACTTTAAGCTTCCTTGTTACACATGGTTTTGTAGTAATGCATTAGGAAGGAATACTCAGACAGTAATCGTGATTAATGCCTTTACCAGAATTATTAAATGGATTGCGCGCTACTTAAATCACTGGACAACCCAACAATTTGAGCTTATACTAAATAACTAGTGCGAGAACAGCTAAGACTGTTAAAAGGGTAGTGATAACTACCTAAATATCAACACCCCTGAAGCACGCTGCAAGAAATAGAGTACTTTTAGCGGCCAATTTCCAACGATACTTCAGTACTAGAATGCACGCCACTTAAATAACTGGAGGAACCCAACAATTTGAGTTTCTAGTACATAACTAGTACAAAGAGCTAAGACTATAGAAAGGGTTGTGATAGCTACCTAAATATCGACACCCCTGAAGTATTCTGCAGACTATCCCCAAAACAAATAGAGTACTTTCATAGATAACATACTTCAGGCTTGTAAACAGTGGATTGTAATCCAGATGAAACAATAGACTGTCTTCCATAGAAACTCACGATCAATATTGTGAAGTACGGATATTGATGTGTTTGTTCACCTGAGCTGCTAAACAACAAAGCTTAGAGAAATTATATATTTTTTAAACCAGTTGGAAGTCTGAGGTAAATATTAATTCTTGCTATTCTACAATTTGTAAGTTAATGATTCCTTTATTCTGCAAATGCTCAGGTGATAACGAATCGCAGTAGCCATTAGAGAACATCTGATTCCATAGTGGGTGAAAGCCATTGAAATAAACAGGGTATTGAAAAAAATGCGTCAGATTATTGTCTAACTATCATAGGCATCATGAGAGATCTTCAACACTCAAAATGTTTTGTAATATACTCATCCCGGTAGTTAAATTGGGATTTGGATGCAAGGCTTGTTTGATATCAATTTTTACTCGAACTGAGCTAAAAGGATGATGCAGAATCAGATTGACCTATGCTCCTCCTCCACAAAAAAATCTTCTCAACAGCACTGAACATCCCTTATATCAGAAAAAGGAATCTCCTAAAATAACCACCAACCCCCACGATCCCATCCTCTATTTACTGTTGCGGCAGAGTTTTAAATGCCCTTTTGCCGCTTACTGTTCCACTAAAGATTGTTCTTTTATGGAGATACCTTGTAACTGCCGCTGATGATTTCATTACTCCCGAATTCACGAGTGAGGAATCACTGAATGGTTTCCATCAAAAGAATACAACAACAATAAGGGAAAGCTATTTAAATTCTATCACGCCACTATCCTAAGATCACAGTCTGAGGGTCAAGAACTTTATAGCAGTTGTCTTTCAAACCATAACCTCTTGTTTTATTGTGCATACAAGTACACTACTCTTGAGGGATTATTTTCAGAATTTTTTCATGTCAGAAAGACAACACTCCTAATTTGTTGTACAAAATCAGTTATGAACATGTCCATCTATTATAGACCAACGACTGGTAACTGTTAGTACCAAGGCTAGTATAAGCACTGTACAGCTAAGTCTAACTGCTACTCTCCATACTAAAATTTCCTCTCATTAGTTAGTTTCTTTGCAATAGCAATAAGTAGCTGAATTTAGTGTAGACACGAATCTGATATAGTCTCAAGTACAGCGTATTAACATATCATATCAAGTGCAAGCTCCACAGAGACCTCAACTGACAAGTAAGTCTCTGTTTCATGTTTTCAAGAGATTTTTAGCATTATAACCAGTTCGTTTGTCCCAGTCACAATTTATTGTAGTAATATTTATCTCTAAGTCAGGTCTAGATGTCAGGAATAGGCATTACTATCTATTATTTCACAGAAGTATGGAATTATGTTGTTGTTACAACATTTTAAATCCTCGAGTGGTTACAACTACTGAAATTAACAATCCATACCATAGGGCTCGTACCTTGCATGATTTTTGTAAGGTAGAATCTTCTTACTTTGTGCATCAAGTTCTTCGTTTTCTAACATGCTACCAACTAAGAAACTGTCTTCCATTCTATAAATTCTATACATAACCAATTGGGACAAGTACTTGATAGATCTATATTAGAATTGTTTCCATTCTATATTAGAATTTTAGTTTTAGTATTTTAGCCTCTTGAAGCATTTATATGCATTAAAATCAAGTCCACTATTGCACATTTAGCAAGTGGAATTAGTAAACACACTAAGCATAAAGTTCCATATCTTATTATGCTATGGGGATTTCTTGATTGAGTAGTTTTTGGGGGAGGAGTGGGGGTTGCGCTTTGTGTTTCACTGAGAGGTTCTTGTGTTTGACAGATTTTGGGTGTTTTCATCATGATTCCAATTGTTTGGTTTCACCCTTTGGTTGTGAATTGATTCCGTGGAACGAATACTCCTAGTTTAAAGGGATCAAGAATCATTGCATACAATAGATCTCTTACTCACACTATATGGCATGATTCATGAGCAAAGAATTTTTAGACAAAAAGTCTAAATGGTATAACGACAATGACACAATCTGTAGACTAATTTGTCATACTATTCCTAGATATTTGAAACATCACCTTGGGCACACCAAGTATCCTTATACTACTTGGGCCATCACCCAGCAGTTGTTTGGAAACCCCAATTGTTGTCCATCTAATAGTGATGCTTTTGGGAATGTCAAGCAGGCATGGGCTTTCATGAGTTCTTTGTTGATGTTTTGACAATTATCCTATCTAGTCTTTTAGACACTGCCAACTCTCTTTAGCAAAACCATTCATGTCTACAGGATTCAATTCACATAGATGACTGCATACAATATATCTCGTGCTTGTTTATAAAATATCATTTTGAGGATCTTGTAGAATCCTTTGTTCATACTCAGGCATTCAGTGTGGACAGTTTTCAGGATATACAATATAATCATTTGAACCTTCAAGTTCTTTTATCAACTGAGGTTATAAAGACATGTGTTGAGAGTCCCTCACCATCGTTTTCTATTGCTACCAAGTTTCGTGTTGCTTCTTTGAGGTTTCCAATGATTTAGTGCAGCAAGACCATCCTTGTCTTCTTGACATAACTAATTGGGACAAGTACTTGATAGATCCATCAATTTTGTTTTGTGAGTCGCTTCTTTTAGACTTGGAGGACACTATTGAGGACTTGAAATTCCTCTTCAATGAAAATACCACAACATCTATTATCTCATCTTCTTGGGTTCTTTTTCTTTCTCCACCTATTCCTGCTTCCATTGTGGCGCATTTCGTAGTTCATGAGTCCTTAGGTTTGACTCCATCACCATTGACACCTTATGCAAAAGTATTGGATTCTCATTGGTGCAGATCTGTTACATAGTACCTAATTTCTCTTATCAGTATTTGTCATAGGCTAGAATAGCAATGGTTTGGAGAGTATTGATCAGTTTCTAGAAAGATCATCTTCATTTATGGTTCTTGTTCTACAACAATTCCACATGGACAAGCAGCTTCTAGAGACATATATTTTGAGTTTTCTTCCCTCATATTCCTTTTAGGAATGGAAAGATCTTTTGCACTTGTTCAGTTTGTTCGTTTCTAAGGAGAGAAATGTTTTCTAGTGTCCATAGATCAACTTTGTAATTTAGTGTTGAGCATCTACCATTAGTGCAGGAGACTACACTTTGAGGGGGGCTGCATGGTCTCACTTCTTCTCTCTTGTTTGGAGTGGGAGGTTTCCTCACATGAAGTTTTTTCCTTCTCAGTCTTTCAAGCAGAATCATCCAGCCCTACTCTCTTCTTCCTCTCTTGGGAGGGAGTTTCTCATTCTCGTATGAGGGAGTTTCCTCCTCTCTTCCTTTGGGGGAGATCATTTTACACTTGGGTACATAACATTGCTACACATTTGCCGAAACCCATTCCATCTATTTTACCCAACTAAGCTACACTATGGCGGTTGTTGATGCATATTTATTTTCTTACATATGATTTATATATTACATTAGCCTGCATCTACAACAAGCTTACTTAGGTAGGTATCTTCTTGAGTAGCTTGTACAGTGTATTTGAATTATGTGAGGTATACTTTCCTTGTTTGGTGGAGTTGTACTATCTGTGTGTGACTACATTTCCTTTATCTCGTACTTGTACATTCACATCTCTTGGTGGAGTATCCTATATATACCCACTTGTAGCTCACTTTTGAGCAACCTTGTTAATACATTCGCATGCATAGTGGAATGGCAGTCATATTTCATTTCTGCAATCTTTAGTTCAACTTTTGCTATTGTGGCTTGTTCATGTCATTAGATTCAGGGAGGTTTGCCCCATTGACAAATCTTACAAAATGTCATTGTAGATGTTCATTGTTCAATATTAAAATAACACAATTAGTAGTCAACATTATATGGGTCTTCATTAAGAACTGCATCATCATCATTGTTAACATTAGATGATGTGGGTAGATTGGAAGAACCACAAGCAGCCCCACTGCCACTTGCAATAAAAGTATGTTGACTCATTGGCTCCTCAAAAAGAGAAAATGGCTACAAAATTAGAGAAAATTAATTCCATTGCTTATTCTAGCAACTTTTAATCTTATTGTGGCACTACTTGTCAAAAAATGCAATATTTGTTTTTTCCCCTTTTACTTGTCAAACAAAATGCAAGTGAAAATGATCATCGATTTAGGATTTAGGATGTGATTTCATGGTAAAAAATCAAACAAAATACATTGAAATTACCACCCACCATTGGAATCACCAAGGAATTGTCCTGACATAGCTATAATTTCCTAAGCATGCTCATAAACAATTCCAAATGGATTTGTGCACAAAAAACCGTGCCTTAGGTGAATCAAACCCGATTCATATTACAAAATGAATAATTGTATCTAGGTAAAATTAGTTTTTTGGCTGATTTGGTAAAATAGAATATATTTAAAGGAGAAAGGGCAAAGTGTTCATCACTATTCATAATTTTTATACAATATATGTCTAGGTTTATATGATTTTCTAACATACACTGAAGAAGAGTCAGTAAAAGCTAAAACTAAAGGTATACCCATGTGTAAAAACAATGTTAATGCCTAATAAGATTGTCACTAAAGAAATTTGTATTCAAACCTATCCAAAGTCAATCATATTTACAAAGATTCATTAAATTGGATTGTGTTGTGACCAACACATGCTAGCTCCTTGAGCTTGGGGCCATGAGAAAATGTTTGTGGTATGTTTTAATAATTGCCCCTTGAATTTGCTGCATTCAAATGGAAGTCTGTTCTCCTTGGGTTTTGTCTTTGCTATTGTATCTTTGTATACCTCTATGTCATTTTCTTTTCTAGGCTCTTTAACTATTTTAATCTCAAATTGCCCCTATTTGATTTTTATTTTCTTTTGTACCAAATTGATACTCATTCAAATTCTCTAAGTTTGCAAGATTGTTACATGTTTCATAATCTCATTTTTTTCTTGGTACAAGTATCAATCATTGCCCACCCATTTTTGTTGTCTTAAGGTTTTTCTACTTCACAAGATCTTGCCATGTGTTATGATCTCATGCCCTCAAACATCACAAGCATGTGAATGTGAAACCTAGAGTTTTCATTTTTTCTATGTTTCCCAAGTCCTCAAGATCACCAAATAGATCCACTTCTTGGACAATCACATTCTCAAGTCTTCTACAATATACCTATTCCCAAGATGTTAATCTTGCAAGTTCATTTGATGCTTATCCATAGTGTCTTCTTAGATGATTTGATTTTTGTAGTGTATGATATTTGCTTTGTTTGTAAGCATAGCTAAAATCTTCTAAGTAAACATGATGCTTCTATGTTTCATAATTTTATTCTTAGTTACCTCAAGATCTTCTCTTCTCGGGGTTGCCACCAATTGCCAAGACATTGATTTAATGCCAAGTGTCATAATGTTGTGTAGTGTTTTCCCGGGTTATTTTAGATTGGATTGTTTCAAAATGCAGAAAATCTTCCAAGTTCACAAGATGCTTCCGTATGACATCTCCAAATTTTATTTTCTCAAACTTATACCAACTCCGACAAGGTTTTCATCGATCATCCAAGACTCTGAATGTACAAGATTACACTTCATAGCAACATCTTGGGTGTTTAGTTGGGTGATTCATTTATGGTTTCTCGTGATGCTCACACAAATGTTTTGGCAGTTTGGTCATCTCATGATTACCCTCATTATTTGAAAATCAGTCTTTCATGAATACTTTTTTCATTAATAAATTGGTAACTTGGACTTTGAGAAGTTTTGTAAATAGAGAAAGATCCAATAGGCTGTGGGCATTGAATAATGCCTTGGGAACTTGGTTTTCACTTAAACAGTCAATGGAAGGTTTAATCTCTCATCATTGCAAACTAGAGTTCACAAAGCTCATTGTCCTTTCTAGTTTCCTAACAAGGTTCAGACTACTGTTGTATGTGCATGTTTTGGAGAAGATTATACTTACTAACCTGTAGCTATACACATAATTTTAATCATCTTTGCTTTGATAACGCACCTATTCACTTCTGAAACCTGATGGAGCTTACACTTTAATACTGATTTTCCTGTGTCTTCCAACCTTTTTATTTAAATTTTTATTCTTGTTTTGTACATCATGCTTATTATAATTAATGCGCCTTTGACAAGCATCAATTGACAAATTGTGACCTGATTGCATTGACTGATTTTACTTACAGTGCCTGAACTACAGGGTGAGCCTGAAGACATTTCAAAGGAAAAGGCTCGCTTGGCATCACAACAGGTCTGCTTTATTTCTTCTCATTTCAAATAATCTAGAACTATTTCATGTAAATGATATTGCTTTGTTAATGACTAAAACAATAACAGGTTGTGGTGCATGATGCTTTATTAATTTTAATATTGCAACTCAGAAACCTTCCTATAATTATGTAGATTTTGTTGCATTTTATTTTTAATGTTATGAAAAATAATTAACATTTTCATTTTTCTGCATTAACCTGTATATGCATTGCACAACTTGGCTTGACAAATCTACTTGACTTTATGAAAGGTAAATGGACCAGTGCTTGTTGAAGATACGTGCCTCTGTTTCAATGCCCTGAAAGGTCTTCCAGGTAAGATCACTTTTTATGTTCCGTGGCTTATTTAACTCGAATGCAAGATTGGATTTATTTGTAAACTCAGTTTTTTCTGGCTGAATTGGTAATATCCCTTTCTTATTTGATGACATAGTGATTTTGTCTTACAGGGCCTTACATGTAAGTTATTTTAATCACCATACAAGTTTCGACACCTGTACTGGCTGTAAGATAATATATAAAACCCAAATATAGATTTCCAACTGATAATGATGGATTTGATTAGTTTGTCTTACCATCATTAGATGCAACCTTTCTTCTATTTGTCTCTCTATTTTATGCCATAACTCATATGGATGTTCTACATGTGCTTTATGTACATTCTTGGAACATGATCTGGGAACTTCATTTAGAAACTGATCATATGCTGAATACTAAAGGTTTTGTGTAAATTTGCAGAGGGCAATGAGCCTCTCTTAGTTAGGTTTAGTATTCTGGGATGCTAATATGTTTCTGTTGGTTTTCAAGACTTGGATAGCATATATTGTGGTTTTAGCTGCAGTTCCTTTTTAATCTCTCAGCACCTTTCTTTGCCTGATTTCTTCTCTGAATTACCTATCATTTGTAGTTGAAATTTTTTATTTACTTCTTCAAAAATGTGAAGTGGAAAACAAGCTTACATGATTGTGTCAGTGAATGCAGAAAGTGGTTTTTTCAGAAGATCGGTCACGAAGGTAATTAAGGTTGCAACAAGATTGTGGTCTTATGATATCCATTTTTTATCCTTGAATACCAAATCCATAACTCTCTTCCCACACATTAAATACTAAGTTTTAGCAATCTTCATATTGCAGAATTTCTGAATGTTTTCAGTTGCAGGGCTGAACAATTTGCTCCATGCGTATGAAGACAAATCTGCTTATGCTTTGTGCATCTTTTCTCTATCTCTTGGGCCAGATTCTGAACCTTTAAGTTTTGTTGGAAAAACTGAGGTAAGTAGCATTTAGCTTATGCTCCAATTCTCTAGAGTAACTTATCAGAAACGTAGAATAACTTTGCTATGTAGTTTCTCCATAAAGTTGTTAATTATACCAATCTATGTCAAAAAGATGAAAAAATTCTGTCGATGAATGGATGTCTGAGATTTTGTTTGCATTTGAATTTCCAAAAACTATTCATTATATGACTAAACTTGAGAATATTTCAGTTAGTTATGGATTGCATTCGTGGTAAGTAAGTTCAGTTCCATAATAATCATATAATTCACAATAACATCCTTAATCTTCTGGCACGATGCAAGGCTAGTTCACATGATCTTAATTTTTTGTGAAATGTAGAAAGGCTGCTGCACCTTTATGCCATCTCTCTTGTTTCAAGGTAGTAGATGAACGCTCTATTGATAAGTAATATTTGCTGATGTCTATTTTAGTGCTTCCTGTGAACTTGATATATTGCATCCAGGTGTAAAATTATATACTGTGCCCCCACAATTATTTGGGTTATTTATATCTAATATAATGCGCATGTTTCTTGAAAGAATTGTTTCCAATTAAAATTGCTTCTGGATTAGATTGCGTGATAGTTTTTTCATCGATGTTTCAGATTACACTCTGTGATCCATCATCAGAATTAGAACTGTTTCCCATAAATATTGCTTGTTCAATATCAGATGTAGGACACAAGGAATCTTTTGATTTGCGTTCACTTGCCCTCATAGCATGCGGAGCTTGATGTTTGAGGTTCTGCCGGGTTAGCTTCTTAATTTGAAATTACCATTGCTCCAAAGTTCTTGTGGTGGCATCCGATTTGCATTTCAGATTAATTTGTTTCTATATTCAAAGGACCCCTCCTATGATGTGTTCATGTATATTGTTAATTTCCTCTAAATTCCCTGGCTATCATAATTCAGGTTGGTGGTGACTCATTCCTTCATTTATCTGCAGCAATATTATATCATTCATCTCAGATGGCATTATTCTTTTGCTAGAATGGCCAAACTGCCACTAAACCGATTTTTTCTTTGCACAGCAGATTTGACTCACCGCTCAACATGTTCTGATTCTTTTTTTTATAAAGAAAAAATGCATTGTATTAAAACTAAAACTACTGTTACAAATACCCCGTCCAAGTAGAGACACATTGCAGTCGATTACAAAGCTCTAATAAAGGGCATATAAAGGACCAAAAGATAGCCAAAAAGTACACAATTGAGAATCCTAGATTGGAGTAGATCTGCTCATATATCCAAGGAGAGATTAAACTAAATATATTATAAACTTTGTTCTTAAGCAAAAGACTATATTTAAAGTCAGACTTGTTTGTAAGCAAAGTAAAATGTAGGAATGATGAAAAGGCCCCAACTAATAATTTGGGAATGTTGCTGTGTCTTTTACCAGTAGCTTGACTAGTAGACAAACTGCTTTCTTGGTTCCGCACCCATCCATGTTGAATGTCCTTGTGGCTGCCCCAAAGCATGCTCCATTGGTCAGTGACCACTGGAAACTCATTCAAGGATGAAATCTGCTAATTTTGAATATCTTTGTGCTGTATTGCTATGGCGTTATTGCTATTACTGAAGAAAAATATTTTCTCTATTTATTCTAACGGCATCCAGAATGTACTTGACAATATCAGCTCTATTTTGGAAAGTTTGATAGATATGCCACCGAGAAGCTAAAGCTTTTTCTTGTTTATGCAAGCAACTAATGATGCCCTGCCGACTGCTTTTGATTTTTTGCATGTTCTGGATCAGTAGCTTGTGATTGTCCTGATCGAGAGCAGGGTATTTCTGCTGGGCCTCAGTAGTACTCATCAGCCCATTGAGATTGCATTGATGTTAGAAAGGGTCAGATGAATAGTTGTCTCAGAAGAGGAAAATTGGTTATCATGCTGATAATCAGGGTTTTTGGTTGTAGGCTCATTGCAGGGATTAGAAGATTTGCAGTCAGTGGGGGATGGTAAATTGGCAATTCACATAGTTTCGATTTAGGAAAAGTCTTCATGGGATATGAAAAGAGTAGGACCAAGATCCATCTTGAGTGGTCTGGGAATTCTGGAAGTGGTGCAATGAAAGGTGAGAGGTGAGGGGTAGTAGACTGATTTGGTGGTCAAACCGGTAGGGTTTGAAACCTTGAGAGTGATCCATAATTTCCACCAAAACAAGTTAGAAATTAGGGAATCAAGCAAATAATTTATTAATCTAATTGGACATCCAAATGACAGTATTAACTGGGAGGAATAAAGAGCTGTCCACAAAGAAACGAAGTGCTGAAATAAAAAGATGCAACACATATCCTGCGAAAACACTCTAAGGGGTGAATCTTCTACTAGAGTGTACTACTTGAATGGACAAGTACAACCGTATCACATTCTCTATAAAGTCCTACTTCAGCTTTCTAGTTTTTAGAGAGACTAATTGTCCTCATCGTTGATCCAATAGATGACTTTACATCATGTTTTCCTCTTTTCTATATAGATGCTGCTGTTGGAATATCCCTCTTGTTGAATGGAAGAATTTCTATATGAAATTAGAAGTGGAAGAGTCGTTTGTTCACTTCAAATTCTATTTGGCACCAACTAGGTCAATGATGCAGGGTTGGGTCAAATTTGCAGGGGTGGTTTTGACCCTGCAGGTGCAGATTTGTCTTGAGAATGCAGGTTCAACCGTTCATCCACCGACTTTTCTGAAGTGTCTTTTCCTCTATGAATGAGCTTTTCTATTCATGGATCCCATATGGATTACACCTCCCTTTTTGGAAAGCTTATATTTAGAATATAAGAAAATTTATCTCCCCATTTGTGAGTTTTCTATGTGTAGCAGCTTAACAACTTCCATTATGCTGAAACTCCAATTGCTACTATCTCTTGTGATGCTCAAGGCATGCTATAATGGCTGCTATGAATTAGGAACAATAATGTGAAGGTTCTTCCCTCAACATAAGAAGTGGTACCAATTACACGTTGCAATGGCAACACTGCTATAGAAAGATAGGCACACTACAGTTGTTGTGCATGTCTTTCACATTCCAAAGTTTCATATTAGCTTCTGTGAAATAAATCACTCCATTTGCTGACTTTCTTCAACCTCCTGTGATGCATACACCATGCTACACTGATTGCCTTTTGCTGATTTTCTTCAACCCCTTTGATGAATGCAACATGCTAAAGTGATTGCAAAGGCCATATGACCTATGCCATGAATGATCCTCTTCAAAACATAATATATGGTCCTAACCCACCAATAGTTAGGCTATAGCTAACCCATATTTGTTGGTATACAAATCAAGGGTTTTATTGCTTCATGGTTAGACATGTTTTCACGTGATTATATTTTATTTTAATATGGATTTACAGTTATGTCATGGGATGACATATATTATGCTATTGCCTTATCCTTATACCTACACTGAAAATGTTTATGGGATTTTATTATGTTTGGATATATTTATGTTGTTATGGTGATCCATATGGTAGATTGTGATGTTTAGTTAAATATTGTATTCAGAATGAGTGTATGATGCATCTATAATAGAATAAGTTGTTACTGAATGCATTGGTCATAATAATCATGTACCCCATTACATTGTGACTGCTATCCTTTTGATTAGATAAATTATTAAACATATGCAATGTTGGAAGCATATTATTATGGACAACTGTGGTAAAATATTTGGATCTTTAAAATGTTAATAGAAAATAAATAACTGTGATGCTATTTTAGAATTTATGAGCAATCTTTGAGCTCAAAATATTTTATTTGTTGAAACTCTCTTTATTAAAGTCCTTTAATTGATTTGCTTTAACTTGATGTTTTGAAAGCTTATTAGGACCATCTTTATCTTTATTCATAAGGAGATAAAAAGAGATAAATTAAATATGAGATTTATATAAAAAAGTTCTATTGAACATTTTACAAGAATTATGCAATAAATTTCTATGATTTGAGGATTATTTATTATTAGTCAAGATAATGTAAAATTAAGGGGAAGATGTAATGCCCTTAATAATTATAGAAACCATTAATTATTTAGGTACATGTACAAATAATTAATTAGCTACACTCATTAAATATAAAAAATTAATTAATTAACAAAATTTATTATTAGATTTTGATGAGTTATATTTTACTTTCAACTTAACTAATTAAGTGCATAAATATATTTGATCCATTTAATAAACTTAATTCAATAGTGCTTCAATTATTTATTACCTAGTCCAATAGAGACATTTAGTTTGAACATTTCAAAAGAACATGTGTGTATAAATGAGAATGGAAAAAGTGAAAAAAAAGGAATTGATAAAGATTGCAATAAGGGGGTGAACCAATGTAAGCCTTTGGGTTTAGACTTGAAGTGTATTCTCCATGATTGTGGAATTCAATTTTGATCATTAATAGACAAGATGTGCAATATTAGAAATCATCATTAGTTTTTCATTGTCTTGGTTCTTATCATTATTATTTTCTCAAAAATATTTGCAGGGCAAAATAGTTCCTTCTAGGGGTCTACCTAATTTTGGATGGGATTCTATATTTCAACCTGATGGCTACACACAAATGTAAGGCATAGAAACATAATACTTTAGGATATGCTACTATATAAAGTCCATTAGCCATTATATTCAATTTCACATATATGTGAAGATATTATTAACAAATATATGTTGTTATAGTGCAGTTATCCAGAGATGTTGAAGGAAGAGAAGAATAAAATATCACATCGTGAAAAAGCTTTGGACAAAGTCAAGGCTCATTTTGCTACAACCAATTACAAATTTGATACTAATTAAAGGTCATATACATGTGGAATTTATTTTATCCTAAATTTTATTAGTTGGTAATGATAACCAAGTAACAAACATGCAATTTCCATTCATTAAGATTTATGTCCAAATTTAGCTTAAATTGGGGTTTTGATGTAAATTAGAAATGAAAACCAATATTCTTGAGTTCCAAAAATGGATCTCTTCTTAGAACCTTTCTTCAAATCATTTGTTCTTATTTTGAATGATATTACTAGTGAGTGGGAATTACACATGTAAATTCTTCAATCTCTAAATTTAGGTTTTTTGAATTATCCTCTACATTTTTATTTACATGATGTTGGATTCAAGTGTAATAATAGTGTCAAAGTTAGAACATGGCAAGTCATTTTTTGCTTGAATTCATGTTTGGTGCTAAAATTTGGTGTAGATTCAACAAGACTCGATTAACTAAAATATTGTTGCAAAATAAACTCAAAAATAATAAGTTAGTTTCTATACACACGTAAATAATGAAATAGTTAAGATATTCCATCAACTTGATACTTGATCTCTAATAAAAATAAAATAAATTATTTTGATATCCTTATAAAAAAAATTATACACATAATATTAGAAATTTGTTTGTGTGTGTGTGTCAAAGATTCCCTTTGAGTATATCAATTTAAATAGATGCAATTATCTTGTTTGTAGAAGATGTAGCAACATCAATGTGAACAAATTATTTGTTTCTAGTTGGATAAAATCAAAACCTCCTATTCTCCCATTGCTAGAAGCTTTATCTCATAACAACCTAATTGATCTATTGGTCCTCTAAAAAATGTGATCATCCTTGGTGATCCACTCTAATTTGGAATCATATACCATCTCATGAGGGCTAATTCTTCAACTATAGCTAAAACTCTCTTGTGGTAGAGGCCTTTCAAACTTTGCATTAATAATGCATTACATTTTGGGGTTGTATGTGATCGTACTCCAAATTCACTCATAACTTCAAGCACTACATAGTTGGCTCAAACTTGGATGACAATTCTTATGAAGATTAGGCACCTTAGCCCCAAAAATTTCCCACCATGTACACGTAAAGATAAATTAATATATTTAATAGTAAAAATACTAGAAAATCAAAATCTAATAAGAATGGAAATTATTTAAAATGTTAATCAACATTTTAACTAATGCAAAATTTACCTGGCCTAGTTGATTAGTGTGCAACTACACAAGAATTGGACAACCTATTGCATGCCTTAGCAACACTCTATGCTAGCACACAAGCTTCAACATCACATGCACCTTGCACAAAAGCCACTTGTAGTGTCAAAAATTGTCACCCTTGACAATTCCACACTATTTTTTGCTCCCCCTTAAATTACTCGACCTAATTGAACCCCTAATTTCCTAAATTAATCATTATATGGCCTATTTTTAACAGTGATCAATAAATTGCAAGTAGAAAACAAATGCATTCATTTGGTACTTTTCCGTTGACACCTTATTTTCCAAAAAATAAGGTTGGGACACAGATGCCCTATGGCGACAACATCCCCCTATTTTGCCTAGTCCCAAATTTGAATATGTCGGTCTCAGCATTTTATCATTTTCAATTTAGGTTGCAAATGTCGACTATCAAGATATGATTTGCGAGAATTGAATAAATGTTTATAAATACCTAGTTATTGCATCATTTGAAAACTAACAAGAAATAACAGAAAACTAAGAGAAAGAATTATTATCAAGAGCACTATCCAACAAGTCAAGAGCAACATTTCAGAGCTTTATTGCAACAATTCAAGATCCAAATATCATGTCAAAATCTATGTGAGTTATGTTCATTTTATCATTGTTTGTAAAAGCTAAACCCTTTGTAGGCATCCAAGCAATTCAAGCAAATCAAGCAAGCAAGATTCAAGACCTTGGTGTGGTGTGCATGACTTTAGTCCTTCAAGGAAGCCATTGAAGGGTGGTGAGTTGTGGCACTTTGTGGATTCATCATTCCTTCCTATCATTTATCATTTTATCATTGACGTTGCCATTGTGGAAGTGGAAACACTAACACGAGGTTTGACTAAGGCAAGCCCATAAATGGCACAACCCTTCTTCTCTCTTTGAATGTGTAGGTTGCAAGTTTGGAGAGGATTGAAGGAAGTTTGAAGATCCATCATTCATTATTGCATTTGAGACCCTACACCTTGTCAACTCATGAAAACTCGCCTACATAAATATTTGACAATGATCCAACAAATTTGTAGGCAAAATCAGGGAGCTTTGATCTGGCGCCAAAGGATGCGAAAATAGAATTGAAATATCTCTACAAGGACATAGACGCCATATGGAAACTTTTTCCTCCTATTGTAGCTAACCACAAATTTTTAGGACACGTACATAGAACTCTTCCTTTCCCAAATCTGCCAACAAACTTTTCTTATAGTTTCTCAATTGTCAGAATCTTGCATTTTCATATTAGGCACATGGTCTAATTAAGTTAATCAAGGAAAATCAATTCCAATCAAATTCCAAGACCCACAAGAGGATGCAGATACAAGTCTAGTTGACTGACCTTCATGGTTGAAATTCAATCTAATCACCTTGTTAATTTGCATCCTAATGATTTTGTGGAAAAAGAAATTTTTGATCCTAGGTTCTTTGCATTAGACTTAGGATCCACTTTTTTCTATGTTTCACCACTATATCACTGCATGCAACCACATATGACTTAATGTACCATCACATGCCAACTAGGAATCATTTCACAAATCATAATTCTAGACACATGATATCCACATAAGATTTATTTCTTAGAGCATGGGATTGAAACATAAGCCATCAAAGAGAATAGCCACCAAATATTTGAAAGGTTTATTGCAAGTATGAGAAGTTGGTTTTGTCATTGATGTCAACAATCCTATGTTTTCATTGATGTCAACAATCCTATGTTGTCATTGATTTCTATTATTGGATGAAACTGCAAAAAGTTGATGTTATCCATACTTTGATTAGTTGCATTATGTTGAAATTAGTAAAGCTATTGATGTCAACCTCTAGTGTTTCTTTGATAATCTTTTTTCTATGGATATGTGGTTGAGTTACTATGTTGTAGTTGGATTGAGGAAGTGTCTCTGGTGCTTAGTTTCCAAGTGTTTTTGAGACAATTTGATAAAAAGAGGAAACAGTGTTTTGTAGTGTTGTTCTAGGTTATAGATTTGTGTTCTTATGTTGCTTTGCATTTCTTCTAGGTTGAAGATCTACCTATGTATTTCAGATATGTTGGTGAGATATATTCAAAGGTGTTATATCCAAAATTTGGTGTGTTGGATCATGGTAAGAAGTTGTGTTCACCAATGTGTGAATTGTGCATTACAAAGGTGTTTGGGAGAAATGTCTTTGATCCACGTTTCTCCGCAATTATATTTCAGCTCTTGCAAATCTGAAGGAGTGTTTATAGTGTTGGTATATTTTTTGGTCAATATGGTTCAAGGTTTGGTGCTTCAGAAGTCAGTTTCTCAAGTAACAATGTATGGAAGAGTTGTTTAAGTGTACTAGGTATGTACATTCTTCAGGTGGAAGTTGTTGTGAAGGAGTTTTTTATTTCAGAGTGTTTGATAAATATTCTAGATCATGTTCAAGCCTATTGTATGATTTTCCAATCATCCTTGGACTTAATGAAGTGTATACTTGAAAATTTAATGGTGTTTGCATGGTAATAACTGACCTAGTGGTTTTCTATTCTTTATAGAAGCATGTGGTTGAGTGGTGTTGTAGTTTTGAGTCTTAGCTAAGGAATGGTGTGTTCCTCTTTCACTTCTATCCACCACAAAATTATTTTGGCATCGACCTAATTTAAATTTGCATGGTTGATGTGCATATTCAAGGTTCAAGATGGTATAAGTATGAGTTGAGTTGTTGAAGGATGTTAAGATAGACAAGATAGATATGAATGATGCAAATTGTAGAGTTATAGAGTGTGAAATTGAGAAGTGGAGTGTGAGATTTCATGTGTTAGATTACTAGATGTAGTGAGTAGAAGGTGTCTACAATTCTTCAATCAGGATGTGAAGTTTTTGATGGCATTGTGGTGGATTCTTTGTTGCATTAAGATGATTTTCTCTGTGTAACATTTCTTCTCTATTTTCTTTTCTATTATGGTAGTGAGCCTTTCTTTCTTTGGGTAGTGATCCCTCTAGCAATGAGCCCTTGTATTTGGTGTTGATATTACTTATATTGTGAGATAATACTCATCGTGGTTTTCCCTTCTTGGGTTTTCCACGTAAATCTAGTGTTCTCTTATGTATGGTGTTAAGTTGTTTTAGTTTTTGTTGTTTTATTTTCATGCTAAATCATCATAACATATTTAAGGGTTTAATGAATGAATGTGGATCTAAATGTGTATGAGGTTTTTAAATTTTTAAGGTACAACTAATTCACCCCCCCCCCCCCCTCAATTGTCTTTTGCATTCAATAATTGGTATTAGAGATTTAGGTTCCTTGGAAAAAACCTTAACCGCTTAAGGTAGATTAGGATGGTGCACTAGAAGGAGATCCCTATGTTTGATTGAACGAACTATGTATTTTGGAAAACAATGATGGAAGGCTTTCTAAGTTATCTGGGATATGATGTTTGGAAATCAATTCAGAATGGATATACTATACCTACAAATGGTTTGAGCACTAAAGTTGCAATCAAGGCTTGTGAAAGAAATATTAAAGAAAGGTATGATCCTTTAAGTAGCCTTACAAATTTTGAATTAGTGAGAGTTGTGAATTTGAAAACTATTGGAGAAATCTCAACAAAGTTGGAAAGCATTTATGAAGGAGACGATAAGGTTAAACAAGATAAGATGTAGAATCTAAAAATCACATTTGAGAACTTATAAATTTTTGAAGATGAAAATATAACAAGTTACATGCAGAGGGTAGATGAAGTGGCCAACTCGATCAGAGGTCTTTGTGGAAAATTCAAAGAATCAAAAGTGGTAAAGAAAATTCTTAGAACTGTACCTAAAGCTTACAGTCATAAAGTTTTTGCTATTGAGGAATTTTCAAATCTAGATTAGTATTCTAGAGATCAATTGTATGGTTCCCTAACTACATTTAAAATGAGGGAATTTGGTACTAATAATGGTGCAAAAGTTGAGACTGCTTTTAAGGCTAGAAAATCATAGAAGACTGAAGAATCAGATCAGGAGGATCTTGATGATGTGGAAGCTAACTTTGTGAGAAGGATGAAAAAGGGAACTGGTAAGTACAAAGGTAAGTTTCCTTTCAAATGTTTCAATTGTGGAAAGATAGGTCACTATGCTTTAAGAAGTCCAAACAAAGTTGTGATGACAAAAACCAGGAGAAAAGAGGTAAGATGATTAAGATAAGCTATTATGTTAGAGAAGATGCAAGAATTTTTGATGATCAATCTAATTATGGAGATGACGATGATGAATGCTTGTTCATGGGTTGAAAAGATGAATCTTTTTCTGCTAACTCTAGAAGATGTGTGAAGGAATGCCCTCCGGAAATAAAGGAAAAGATTAAAGGTACTTTGGTATCTGTCTTCAATGCTAGATAGGATAACAACTATTGGATCATTGACAATGGTTGCATTAACCATATGACTAGAGATGAGTAATTTTGTTAAAATTGAAAATTATGATGGAGGACTTGTTAGATTTGGTGATGATTCAAGTGCTAAGATATGTGGAATAAGTTCAATCAGTTTTAATGGCAAGCATAATATTGATGATGTTTACTATGTAAAGGGTTTCAAGAATAACCTCTTGAGTGTTGGAAAAATGTGTAGCGAAGGATACAATCTTATGTTTCAGGATGATGGATGTGAGATTACAAAAGGGTCTGGAACTATGATTGTTGTTGGAAGGAAAGATGGAAAATATTAAGGGTGTTGATGGCCATTGCTTTATGACTTAGATTAATGAAATTTGGTTATGGCACAAGAGGATGTGTCACATTAATTTTGATAATCTGGTAAGAATCAATTCAGTTCAAGCGATGAGAGATCAACCAAAGATTATAAAGCATATCAATGTTGTCTATAAGGACTTTGAGATTGGAAAGTGCAAACAAGAAGAAGTTTCAAAGGAAAAGAACAATCTTCTACCAGATTATTAGACTTGGTACTGTAAGAGAGGGGGACCAACCACACCAAGGCTCTAGGTCATGGAGAGCCGAGAGTGAAAGGCTTCCCTAACTTACCTCTTTCTAAAAGGATAAGGATCGAGAATGAAGAGCACTATGTAGTAATTTTGTCACTCTTCAAACCTGAGTTCAAGTTTAGGCTAGGTGAGATGGTTTTTGGAGTCGGTACTGTGTCTTGGATAGCTCTCTATTTGAGGATAATAGCGCAGTTTTGGGACGAAAGCGCAGCACGCTGGCGTCTCTCAAACGTGCTAGCGTCTATACAATCCAAAAATGGTAAACATAGTAGAAACTATTGAAAAACTTACTAATGGCCTAGCTAGTTAATCTAGATGGTAAAAATAGAATGAGAAAGTATAGGAAATAGATACTAAAATGATGAAGCAAGTAAATAAGAACTACCTAGGTGACAAAGATGATATCACAGAAGCACCAGTTTGCCAGCTAGCTCCATGCGTACATCCTCCTACACACAAGAAAGATGGAAAATTATTGGGGCTATATAGGGGCCTGCCTCAATCAAACCCATGTTTTGGTGTTTCCACCTCCACGAGCAGCCAAAAAGCAATGGAGTAGAATATGCAATAAAGGAGAGAAAAGGAAACAAGGAGTACAACAAACAATATTATGCTACTCAACGAAATCACAAAGGAGAGGAGTGAAGCATTACCACCTCCACCCAAAATCTCACTAGCCAATAGAAAGAGAAAGCAAGCTACGAACTTGGGAAAGTCACTACCACCGCAATAGTGGTGAAAGGAAGTCTCACAAGAATCCAAGCTCGCAACATTTGTAATGGCCTCACACTTGCAATATGGAGTTGATGGGGTATTGCTACTACTGCAATGCTCAAAAGTGGGATGCTAAAATGCTACTTGAGAGTGAATCAGATGCTAGAGAGTTTAAGAGAATTTCTAGAGAGTCAAGTGAAGTGAGAATGGATGAATTTGAAGGAAGAATCTATCATTTTTGGGTCAGTTGGTCGAAGAGGGATGTAACAATTTGACCCCAATCAAGTGTATAATGCCTTCTCCAACTTCAAATGCAAGAATTTGTCACGGACAGTAGTGCACCGTGTCGACGTTTATGCATCGCGCATTCATCCTTGACAAATATTCTCTCACTGAAACAAAGGATAGATGCCAAGTGGATGGAAATCAGTTGGGTGATGTGGAATTTCACCTTCGGATTTGATTTTCTAAGGTGAGTTTGTGTGAAAGGATAATTTTTCTAAGGGGTGAAAATTTGCTCCTATACATTTTTTCCCCCACTTTAGCGAGCACACATATTGATGATTGATTTGATAAAGTAGATCCAAGAGTTAGTAGGGTTAGAAATTTATACCTGAACTATCAAGGAAGCAGATCATGATCTAGAGAGCTTGAAAGTGTAGGACAGGCAAAGGAATTCATAGGTACTCTCCCTGAGGAGCTTCGAACAAAAGACTTTGTAGCCCCATAGAACTATGAAGTTGCACAAAGTACACTGAATTCCCTCATACCAACAATGGATAAATCTCACAAGATGAAAGCATATCACAGGCCTGTAGACCTGTAAGGAGGCAACCTCCAAGATCTCTCACATGAAGGAAGCCCCATTAAGTAAGCACCTTACAGGCCCGCAAACCTGCAAGAAGGCGACCCCCAAGATCTCTCACATGGAGGAAGCCTAGAGATGTAAGTGCCTCACAGGCTCATAGACTTGTAAGGAGGCATCCCCCAAGATCTCTCACATGGAGAAAACCCAGAGATGTAAGGGGACTCCACAAATTTGAAAAGTGGCTTCACAAGTGCACCTGTGAAGCGACATGTTAATCCGCAAATAAAACTTGTCAGGAAACACAAAGTAGCCACACAGGCAAACAAGTAGATGGTCACGTAGATAGTTGATGGATTAGAAGGCTTTCAAAGGGCTCTCTTGGGAATCCTTCAAAATAAAAGGGGTCCACGTAAGGGACACACTGTTTGAAAGTGTAAAAGAGATTTTTTTGCTCAAATCAATTCATCATCAAAGAATCCTTTTGAAAGATGTTCACTTCATCAAGGAATTTGAAAGGAAGAAAATGCCTCCTTGCGAGGGGAAGAAAATGCATTACCCCATAGGAAAAGGTTGATCCCTCCTCAAAGGAAAGTTTTCAAGATCTTTCTTTTGCGAACCCATGATGAAGGAAACACATTTTGTTAGGGGTCCAAGTTGAGAATGTGGTTTTCAAAAAAAATTACAAAGATTTTCGAAAAAATATTCGTTGGCAACGAATGTGTTTTCTGAAAATCAAAGTATCATGAAAGAGAAATTGTCACACATAAAAGGGACAACTCAAGCAAAAAAGAGAGAAATATAAGAAAAGAGTGAAAGAGAAATAATCACAAACAGAGGACATAGGGGGATTTGATTTCACGAGGTCATATTTTCTCATGCCTATATAAATAATAAGTAACCACGATGCAAGATGAAAGATCATCAATCCCCACTAGATCAAGAAGAATGCATGGAAAACAAAGTAAAAAATAAAAAAATTGGGTCAACATGGAAGGGAAGCCTAAATTCCCCAACACCTTGCATCATCCCCAATTTATCAAAAATCAAACGCAAACATGGAATAATGACGATACAAATAGAAGAAGGTTCACAACACAAAATCACTCATGTATCCAAGCACCTACAAGGGTGACAAGGGTCATCCAGAAACACATAGCACAAGTATGGGGGAACACATTACACACACACTTCTAATCTACAGATAAAGAAGAGGCCTTCCCTAACACTCATCAACCAAGAGGTCATCTGCTTCCCAATCTAGATCATTATAAGGGGAAGGCAGACGATCCTGTAATGGTGAAATATTAAGGGGAGGTTCTTCTGATCCTCGTGCGACAAGGGCCAAGGAAGAAGGCCCCATAAGGTCTTCTTCGCTAGGCTCTTGTGGAGCTATGGTCAGCGACTTTGTGAAGATCGTTGACAAGGTGGGGACCTCATCTAGAGAGTTGAACATGCATTTCATAGGAATTCCATGTTGTACCTCAATGAATGAGGAGGATGTTGCCCAAAATTCACCGCGGGGCTCACCGAGTGATTCTAGAGCGGTGACAAACTCAAGGGAAGTCAAGGCTTGCTCCGTCACTAGGACAAAACAAGCTAGTGCAAGACCACCTTTTGGAGAAGGTAGGATCCTCTTACATCCTCCATTGTTAGAGGAGTCAACCTCTACTTTCAACTTCATCAAGGGATGTGAACTCCCCACATATGAGGCAAGAGCCGTAGAGGAAGAGGAGGGGGAGAAAATTGTGATAGATACCATCAAAGTATTCGGAATATACACGGGTTTAGGGAATGGCAAGATGTTTGGAAGAGACATCAACAGGGGTAGCTTAGCGAAGGAGGTGATAAACACCTGTACCTTTTTGGGGTCAGGCACATTCACACACACAACAAGAGCCGGGAGTGAGACTAAACTTGGCTGAACGAAAGGAGAGGGGAGGAGAGAGGACACAGCAGGAGACTCTTATACAAGGGTGGTCATTTCCTCTTCCTTCTTTCGCAAAGCGGCTTGCTCAGCCATCAAATTCTTTCACCAACACTTGCGCTCATGCACAAGGCGGTTTTGCAACTCTTTGAGCTAGAGGTCAGGAGTTGTGAAGGGATGGAAAGCTCCTGCTCAACCATAGGGATGTCCACTCTAGCCATTTCTGGTGGAGGGACAAGCTCCTGAATGGGAGCAGGATGAGCAAATTGAGAAACAACAAGGATATTCGGCTCTAGTGTCTTTGTAGTGAGCCTCTTCTTGTTTACTCCTTTGGGATTAGGAGCGGTGGGAGGCCACGGAGGTTGAGACATAGATTATTCCCCATGGGGACCCTTTCTTCTACCATACAAGTAGGGCCAACGTTTAGGAGGTTTAGTAGGGAGGTCCAAAATCCTAATCTTAGGTCGACACCAAGCAGGCACCATCGGACTCCATAAGTAGAATTTAGGAGTGGACATCCAAAACTCTTCCTCAGAAAGAGGAGCAAGAGAGGCATCCCAAGAATGGGCTAGCTTATGTTTTCCTTTTCGAGAAGAGAGGACAACTTGTTGTTGCACTACCGGAAGGGTCAGTTTTGGCTATCCCTTTCCCCTGATATTATACTTCACATAGTTCTTGCAAAGTAGGTATGTTCTTGGGGGGAGCAGACCGACCGAGGTGGACCAAAAATGATCCAATGATTACCCCCCATAGGACACCAATGGGTGGTATCATGTGCCATGCACCACGTGTACAGCACCTTCATGGGATGATTTTAAACACTTATGAATGACAGAGGTGACTCCATTCATGGAAGCTAGCCAAGGTATGCGTAGCTTCAGCCTAAACAAATCTGACTCTAGAATAACATCGAAGACTGTGTCCACAATCCTAGGTCCAACTAGGATTGATAGATTTATTGAGCCACGACTTGATACAAAGACCATCGTGCGTACGGATGGTAGTTTTGCTTCTTCGTACTCTTCCCTTTGTAATGAATACAACAACAACATTCTTCTATAATGATATTCACTCAACTCATGGGGTCAACTAAGACCCCCATCATAATGTTGTCATTGAGGCAAGTGGGAATATAGAGGGGAGAGGGCTTATTGTTCAATTTCATATCCTACAATTTGAATGTCACTTTCGGCGAGCCAATCATAGGCTATGTGGTAGGAGTAACCGTAACCATGTTAACATAGGCCTCAGGTCAAGTGATAGAATCAGAGGGATCAATAATTAAGTTGGAAAACCGTGATGGAAATGGGTCCGTGTATATCTGCAACTCACTATTCACTTTTTCCACCGACTTGTTCACATTTTGTTTACTCCCATCGAGACAAATAGTACCGTCCTCGATGTGGTCCTATATCTCTTGATGCAAGCGCATACAACATTTGGTATCATGTCCGTTGACTCGATGGTACTAACGAAAGGTATTTGCATCATACCAATCAAGGTAAGGCTCCTTGAGAGGTTTGAGGTTCTCCAATATTATGATCTTATCCTTTAGCAACTTTTGCAAGATGCAAGAATAAGATTTTGCTTTGTGAACTTTTTGTTACGCCTGAGGCCATTATCATTTGTTGTGACTACTATATTTGCAACAACCTTGCCTTTTCCTGAGATTGATACAATATATTTTCCTTCTGAACGGGAGCGCGAGGATCCCCCAAACTGAACTACCGTTTGTTGATATTCTTGTAATGTTGCACACAAATGTGCAAAAGAAGATTATTTTTTAAGGGAAAATTTTTCCTGCCAAGGTCTCAGCAAGTTCCTTATGAATACCTTTTGCATGTCAAAATCGGCCAACGAGTACGAGATCTATGAAAAGAGCGCTTGATACCGTGCAATGAAATCAATTATCTTTTCATTATCCTCTTGCTTGCATCTTACGAGATCCGAAAAGGTCATCTTTGGTCCAATGTTGGCTTGGTACTACCAGATAAACTGATTCACAAGTTGATCAAATGAGAAGATAGAATTATCAGGTAAGGAACAGTATCATTCTAGTGTTGTATCCTTAAGAGATCAAGGGAATAATTTTGTCTAAAAATGACGTTAAAGGTGGACACATGCATTTTGGGGTCCCCTTTTCCTCCATAATTTTCAAATTTGGGAATCTCCATCCCTTGTGGGAAGGAAGTGTTTAGGATTGTCACCGACAATGGGCTATGTTAGAAGAAGGGTTCAAAGATAGGTTGGACAGAGGCTTGGGAGAGACTCACCATCTATTTTTGCATGTGACCCATGTTTTAAACCAAGGCATTCAAAATAGGATCATTAGATGATAAAGGACTAGTGGAACCTCCAGAACCACCGCCACCACCACCACGTTCAGAGCCACTATTGTTACCTCCACCGACACCACCACTACCGAAGCCATCTCCATGACCTCCTCTAAAGCCACCTCCTCTAGTGCCGCCTCCACTACCAAAGCCACTGCCACTCATTCCACTTGAGCCTTCGCCACCAAGGGCAATAGGAGGAGTGAAACTAAACCCGAGGGGTGTTTTACTCACCTTGAGGGTGCAGGGCTCCTAATGAGCAGAAGAGATATTGATCACAAGCCCTAATTCGGTCATGCACCAAATGTATTGGGAATCAAAACACCTAATTGTATTTCATAGGCATCGAGCACTTCTCCTCAGGTGGTACTTGATCTAGGCCTATACAAAGGGACCTAAGCTTCAATTAGAACAAGGCCATGTATAAGTTATATGCTTGTTTGATCTTTCCCTAAAAATTGTCTCACCTCGCTTGCAATCCTAGCGGCTCTTGCCATGCTCGGTACCTTTTGTAAGTGATTTACAAGGTCTAGCAATCTGTTATCTAATTCCATGAGACTTTGAACAAGAACATGCACAACATCATCCTCATCTATGGATGAAGTCATAGGGGATAATGGAGGAGTAGGCACATGAGTGGTTTCTTCCATAAATCCCATCTCATCGGCATAATTCATAGGAAAGACAGTAATAAACTCATTAGTTAAACTAGTGGGAAAACTAGGGGTGAAACTAGAGGTGACCTTCATCTTCTCCATCAAAAGGTGTCGCACAATTCTCCTAACAATGTACCCAGAAGTTGTGGATTGGGTTGTGATGCTCATAAACCTCCACAACACTCAAAGTTACAACAATCATAAGGTACACGAGAAAAGTCTCAATACCAACAAATGAGCAAATGTTGCTTCACGTCGGGTTCACCAAAAATGTAAGAGAGGGGGACCAACTACACCAAGGCTCTAGGTCACAAAGAGTCAATATCGAAGGGCTTCCCTAACTTACCTCACTCTAAAAGGAAAAATATTGAGAATGAAAAGCACTATGTATTACTTTTGTCACTCTTTAGACCCGAGTTCAAGTTTAAGCTAGGCGAGATAGTTTTTGGAGTTGATATTGTGTCTCAAACAGCTCTTTGTCTGAGGATGACAGCATAGTTTTGGGATGACAATGTGGCACGTTGGCATCTCTCATGTATGCTAGTGTCTGTATGATCATAAAATAGTAAACATAGAAGAAAATACCAAAAAACCTACTAACGACCTAGCTAATTAATCTAGATGGTAAAAACAGAATGAGAAAGTATAGGAAATAGATACTAAAATGATGAAGCAAGTAAATAATAACTAGGGTGACGAAGATGATCTCACAGTAGCACCAGTTCGCTAGCTAGCTCCATGCACATGTCCTCCTACACACAAGAAAGAGGGAAAATTGTTGGGGTTGTATAGGGGCCTACCTCAGTTAGACCCCTGTTTTGGTGTTTCCACCTCCACGAATGGTCAAAAAGCAATGGAGTAGAATATGCGATAAAGGGGAGAAAAAGAAACAAGGAGCATTATAAACAATATTATGCGACTCAACCAAATCACAAAGGAGAGGAGTGAAGTGTTGTCACCTCCACTCAAAATCTCACTAGCCAATAGAAGGAGAAAACAAGCTACGAACTTGGAAAACTCACCACCGCCGCAAACTTGGTGAAAAGAAGTCTTGTAAGACTCCAAGCTCACAATATTTGTAATGGCTTCACACTTGCAATGTGGAGTTGATGGAGTGTTGTTTCTACTGCAATTCTCAAAAGTGGGATGCTAGAATGTTGCTTGAGAGTGAATGAGATACTAGAGAGTTCAAGAGAATTTCTAGAGAGTCAAGTGAAGTGAGAATGGATGAATTTAAGGAAGAATCTACCAATTTTGGGTTGGTTTCTTGAAGAGGGACGTTACAATTTGACCCCAGTCAAGTGTGTAACACCTATGCCAACTTCAAACGCAGGAATCTTCAAGGATGACAGTACGTTGCACTGACATCTATGTGTCGCGTATTCGTCCTAACAAATATTCTCTCACCGACACAAAGGACAAATTCCAGGTGAATGGAAGGTAGTTGGGTGATGTGTTATTTCACCTTCAAATTTGATTTTCTAAGGTGAGGGTGTGTGGAAGGGGAAATTTCCTAAGGGGTGAAAATTCACTCCTATATAGGTACATACAGATCTTTTTGGTCCTACAAGAGTAAGAATTCTTCAAGGTGACAAATATTTCATGCTTTTGATTGAAGATTATTCTAGAATGATATGGGTTACTTTTCTTAAAGAAAAATCTGAAGCCCTAGATAGGTTCAAAGCATTTAAAGTTATGGTTGAGAATGAAATGGACATGAAAGTCAAGTGTTTGAGGTCTGACAGAGGTAGAGAGTTCACCTCCAATGAATTTAAAATATTTTGTGAGAATCATGGCATAAAGAGGCTCTTGTCTATCCCTAGGACTCCTCAACAAAATGTATTAGTTGAAAGGAAAAATAGGATTGTTCAAGAAGCTACAAGGACTATGATGAAAGAAGCTAACCTACCATAAGTCTACTGGAGAGAAGAAATTCATACTACTATTTTATATACTTAATAGAGTTCAAGCAAAAGGAAACAACACAAAGCTCCCTATGAATTGTGGTATGGAAGGATCCCTATTGTCAAATACTTTAGAGTGTTTGGAAGAAAATGTTATATCAAAAGAGATGAATAAAATTTGAGAAAGTTTGATGCAAGGTTTGGTGAAGGAATATATTCCTTAGATATTCCACTAAAAGAAAAGCCTACCAGTGCTACAATAAAAGACTAAGAAAGATTTTTGAGAGTGCAAGTGTCAAGGTTATGAATATTTTAAGAACTCAATGGTGATAGATGTATATGAATTAGATGAGCCTATTTGCAGAGAAAAATAAAGGGCTAAGGAAAAGGAAGTACAATTTGAAGAAGAAGAAGCTCCAGAAAAGACCACTATAACCCCTAAGTATGTGTAGAGGAATCACTTTGAAGAACATATCGTTGGAGACAAAAGAAAAAGTGTATTAAAAAGAAGGAAATATGTTGAAGAAGAGGTAAATTTGTGGTTACTTTCTGAATTTGAACCTAAAATAGTGATTGTGGCATGCAAAGATGAACATTGGATAAAGGCTATGGAAGAAGAACAACTGCCGATTGAAAAGAATCAAACTTGGGAGCTTGTCCCAAGACCTACAAACAAATATATAATTAGATCAAAACAGGTGTTAGAAACAAACTGAATGAGAATGGAGAAGTTGTAAGGAACAAAGCAAGGCTTGTGTGTAAAGGGTACTCACAAGTTGAAGGAATACATTTTGAGGAAGACATTTGCTTCGATGGCAAAAAATGGAAGCTATCAAGATGTTTTTGGATTTTGTAGCACATAAAGACTTTAAATTTTACCAAATGGATGTGAAGTCTACTTTCTTGAATAGAGAATTGGAAGGAGTAGACATGGAACAACCGGAAGGATTTCATTTATCAAACAAACCAAATATGGTTTATAGATTGAAGAAGGCATTATATGGATTGAAGCAATCTCCCAGAGATTGGTATGTAAGGTTGGATAAGTACTTGATATAGCAAGGATTCAATAAAGATACCATGGATAGTAATCTTTATTTACTTTAAATTTGAGAAATATCAAATCTTAATTGTAGTTGTCTATGTTGATGACATAATTTTTGGAGGCAATGAAGCTATGTGCAAGAATTTTGTAGAAGAGATCCAAAAAGAGTTTGAATTGTCTATGTTTGGGGAGATGAATTTATTCGTTGGGCTACAAATCAATCAAACAGACAAAGGCATGTTCATTTCTCAATCAAAGTATGTCAAATAAACGTTGAAGAAATTTGGAATGGAAGCCTCTAAACTGGTATGTGCTCCTATGGTTACTGGTTGCAAACTGAGCAAGAATGGTGAATCTCCTAAGGTTGATAAGAGCAAGTATAGATCAATGATTGGTGAGTTGTTGTATCTAATTTCTACTAGACCGGATATCATGCATGTAGTTTTCCTGTGGCTATATTTCAAGAAGAACCTAGAGATTCATATGTTGTAGTAGTGAAGAGGATATTCAGAAACTTGAAGGGCACTCTGGATCATGGCTTATGGTATCCAAAGAATACTAACTTCACTTTGAGTGCTTACACGAATGCAGATTGGGTTGGTTGTGTGGATTATAGGAAAAGTAGAAGTGGTGGGGCATTCTTTATTGGATGTAGGTTGGTATCATGGCTAAACAAGAAACAAGATTCAGTATCTTTATCTACTACAGAGGTTGAGTACATTTTGGCATCATCTTGTTGCACACAGGTGCTATGGATGAAGCAAACTTTGAAGGATATTACAGCGGTGTATGATGAACCAATTTCTATCTTCTATGATAATACAAGTACAATCAATATTTCAAAGAACCCAATAATGGATTCAACAACAAAACATATTTCAATCAGATATCAGTTTTTGAGAGAGAAGGTTGTGGAGAATAAAGTAAATCTTGAATGTGTGCCTACAAAGGATCAGATTGTTGATATATTCACTAAGGTTCTTCCTAAGGATACTTTTGGGAGAAGTTGGGGTTTATTGTGTTGGAGTATGGACAGACACTAAGAGGGGGGGTGAATCAGTGTTTGATGGACAAGCCTAAAATTTCAAACCTTTTAAACTTTGACAAAGACTTTTAGTTTAGATAACCTTTCAATTGATAACAAAGCAAAGTAATCACTTTGAGAGCATTCATGAAAATGGGTAAATAAATATATGACAAAATTAACTCGGTCCATTAGACAACTTATGCCAATATGATTTGTGTGAGATATGTTGCACTTACAAAAATAATTGTGACTGAAATTGTTTAACAATCAAAGCATGATGACAGTATAGGTGCAACTCATAAGAATATGTAAATGAAAATAAACATCATTGAATCACTTTAAGACCACCAGATTTCAATGTAGCTTTATGAAACACTCCAAAAACTGTGCAACTGAATGACAAATGATAAGTACTGAGACAACACAAAGCTTTAGCACATTATTATAGATTGAACCATAACAATCTTGAACTATGAATCCATGAATGAACATGTGATGTGATAGACTAAACCCTTTTCATCATAGCATGCAAAACATGTCTGGTTAAACAGAACTTTTAAACCAATTTGCAACATATGATTGTGAAAGTACTTATAACATTGTAACAACATATCACATTAACATTGCAAAAATAAGAATTGATAATAGACATTAATGCATCTGATAACTTCTGAAAAATAGTTAAACATGAAAATAATCACACCAAGACTCATCACATAATACATTATGTTCTGAGTGGAAAAACCCTCTTGGGGAATAAAAACCACTCAAAAAAATATTTCTCTCTATTCACTTAGAGCACCAACTCTACAAATTTTAGGAGCACCAACTCCACAAATATCAAAAGAACCAACTTCTTAAGATACAAGAGCACCAACTCCTTTACAAAGCATAATAGCAACAACATACTATCAATACCCTAGAAGTGCAATTTTGCAGTTCTAGAATCTCAATAGTAGACTATAAATATTTGCAATAAGCACATTGAAGAAGAACATCTTCTTTTATACAAATCTCTAAGATTCAAAAGGATTTTCAATGTAAGACAATTTATTGTCACTGTAAAAATAAATTCTAATACCTCACAAAATTTCTCTTCACCATCACCTGAGAAATATAAAAAACCCTTCTTAAATAGATGCATTATAATCTTTGTATATAGTTTTTGTAACTGTAAAGACAAGTCGAGTTAGGGTTTCAATGTAAAACCCTAAAATAATCTCTCTTAAACAAACCCTTCAAAAATAAAAAATTTCATTTACAACCCGTAGGTCTTCTTTCTTTAAACCAACTCTTAAACCAAAAATTTATAGAGATTACACAATAATGAAACTATTTTAGTTACTACCCAGTATTCTTTTCTTGTTTTAAAAACAAAAATAAACAAATTGTTTCAGTTATAGCCCTAGCTCTAAATCTAGTTTATCGTTTGCTTCAAACCAGTTTTTGAAAGCAACAGGGTTATTACCTGATTAAGGTGTAAAGAAGTCAAACAAATACCAGAGAAATTCGTTGAAGACAACCATAACTGTCCAACTGAGAAAAAAACATTGAAACTTCCTTATTCACTGTCGAGATTTCATTAGCTCATAACCCATTGTCCATGCTTACAATGAACTCGATACACTCCTCTACTATCGGCCAAAAGATAAACACAAATTTATAGCTGAAGAAAAACATCATCATGGCGGCTAGGGTTCCAAACCCTTCATACAGTGAAAAAACAAAATGATTTTGCCCTAACTTTTTCTTTCCTTCAAGTCTTTCGAAGACTTTATCAAACATAATGATGCTTTGAAGTCTAGTATGACAAAACACATTAATACACATGATTTAACAAAACATCATAATGTTTTTGAGTTCAATGTCAAAGTCTTCTATCTTGGATGTCAACACACATTATTGCCACATAATAACCAAACATACACTATCGGTGCCAAGTCAGTACTGGCAGGTCATCTAATGAGTGAAGTCGATGTCACATGATTTTTATGGTGTATCTTAACACCTTGATTATCACTACCCAATACAAACATTAAACCAAAATCATTATTTAAAACAATATTGATACCTTGTTATTGCAAAATCAAAACCTTTAAGATTCGATGATCAAAACTTCAAAAAAAATAAAGTCAATAACCATGATGCCCGATAACACATGACCACAAAGACTTTATCCATGTAACATATAAAATAAAATACAAGCTACCTGAAGTCATGTGACTTTCTATGCTTTATGACACCATGAATCAAGTATTGACTCACTAATGTATCAAATATGTCTTGAAGACTCCGTTAACAAAATAATCATTGACGAGAGTAAATACAAGTGACTTAAACTTGTAATCTGCATTCCTATGCAAAATCCTTGTAAACTTGTATGTTTTGTGCAAACATAAGATGTGCAACTCATATCATTTGATCTATCTACCCAAGTAAAAATGCACCAATGTATAAACAAATGTATCTGCCAGTATGTGATAGTCATTATGCATAAGTACATATGTCAAAGATATTTGTTCAATGATCAAATATATGTACTATACCGACCATAACAATTATCCAATCTGAGGATGCTAAACAAACAAAAATCATCATGTATACCATGTCAAACAACAACAACCATATACCTGATCGGTGATTTGAAATCATGAAAAGGATAAACCTGATTTGGAGAACCCTATCAAAAATGATATTGTTAGCATCATCATGTATCATGTAACAACCAAAAACTGGAACTGCATATCATGTCATCAGTATCTTGTCATCTGCATATACCAACCATGTGAATCTGCATATCATGCATTCATCAGACTAAGAATCCAAAGAATAATATCATTTCATCAGTAATTTCATGAACCCCAAGTTTTGGCATCAAGGACAAACTAACACATAAACAACTGAAAGCCAAAAAACTCCCCCTTTGTCCTTGATGGAAAAACACATATCATCTCTCCCCCTTTTTGCCTCAATGACAAAGAATGAAAGAAGAGAATGTGAGATTCCATGAATATAAACAACCCAAACCAACCAACAATGTAACCATCTGGAAGGAGAAATCAAGAATCAAAGACTATCAACATATCATTACTTCAGTCATAACCAAATAACTTTGTGTCATATATATCCTTGTATTAATCACATGAACAATCAAATAACTTGTCTGCACCAAATATCAACTGTATAATCAATGTTAATAGCATGAATAACCATGTACCAAGGCATCAACTATGCACTTCTCAAGAAGTTTTATCACTTGCAAGGTAGCATCTACAGCATATGAGCTTCTCCCCCTATTTGAGCTAACAAAGCAAACAAGATTCTCAAGAATCTCACTGCAAATTGCTATCAAGCATGGTATTGTCATAAAACATGATACTATTCAACATCTATCACAATGTCACAAGAATCTACATAAGCTTAAAGCACATTGTGAAGAATGTTATCACTAGTCCAAGTTTGTTTTGGAAAACATTGAATCACTGTCAGCGTGAAACAAACATCATCAGCACTAACAACAATAATTGAGATACTGAGTTAAAGAAATCATAACATAAGCAAAGGCATTGTCAAATATCATGAAGTTGTCACTTATTATAGTCACATGTGAATGACACTATATAAATTATCACCCTACATTTCAATAGCCATGTGTCCTCTTTTGTATATAAAAATGACTTGTCTATCTTTGTCACACACTCTTCATAAATACAAGCAACTCTTGGAGGAATCACTATCATGTCTCTTTTTTTCACATATACTTCTACAAACTATTCTTCAGAGATCTGCATCACTTCATTAGATTGCATTAGATCCAATCCTATCACATTCTTTTCCTTTTACTGCTACAACACCATCTACACAAACTCATGGTTTACAATATCTTTGTATATATATATATATATATATATATTATAAGATCCACATATTCATCAACCCCTTCATTATGCATTCCTCTTCTTATAACTATGGATGGAGAATAACAATAGTAATGTCATAGACTAGTTTTAGATGACAGTTGAAACACCAACCTCTACATAACTATTAGAATAGATTGAGGTTACCATTGTCAACAACAAGTAGACAAATGATCACTTGTTCACTGAAGGAGTACTACATAACATCTGCAAATTGTCAAATAGCATCTAATAGGGTCTTGAGGAGAAGTTGGAATTCACTGAAATGATTCACTACTATCAGTTGTCAAAGATCGATATCAAAAACCTTATTCATGCATAACACTGTTACACAAGCACTTCTCAAAGGCATTGTCCTTTTCAAATCTTGGCAAACACCTAACAACCAAGATTAATATACAAGACAAGCTACTACATAAGATGCATATCTCTTGTGATATCATAGCATACTATTATCTTAAAACATATCAGACCAAAAACAGCACTACAAGGGCACTATTTTCAAGATAATGATTTGAATCCTTAAACACTATCAATTGTAAAGGCAGAATAATCCTTGAAGAAGAATGGTTATTGACCATACACCATAAAATTACTGCACTAAAACTGTCAACAAACTTTTTCCTAACACTGAAGGATGTCCTCATTTTCATATGAAAATCAAATTACCACATATTAGTTTCATTTTCTTACCAGCTTCTACACTTGCATACATGTTTATCAGGTCACTTACAACAATAAGAACTTTATATACCCTGATTCAAAGAAGGCTAGCAAGGACTGATAATACACTTGCTAACTACATTTCCTAGAATGATTCTCAAAATATTTTCAACAAATCTACTTTATGGTCTTGCATTCACTACATATCCAAGGTTCAAAATTTTTATCTTTTAAATGAGCATAGTAGCTTTAACACATACCTGCTCCCCCTTACCTCATGTTGACTTTTCATGCAATAATTGATCCCTTTTATGCAGTATGCACTAGTTTAGGATTTTCATTTCCTAGATCTCGTTTTCTTCTCCAAACATGTATGGGCCCTTTCTTTTTCTTTCTCAATGCATCTACATTTTTATTTTTAGATGATGACTTCAACTTACTCCTACACTATTGTGCCATATACCGGAGGTTATTACACTTAAAGCATGTGATATTATAACCAATTAGAGAAGTAAAGGAATCATATTTTCTTGACATTCCAAAACTTCTATGATCAAATTTTCTATACCTCCTACAATTTCTTGCTCTATGACCATAAGCATGAAAACAATAGAAATGGCCATGAAATTAAGAGTAGTTATACCTGATAAATGGAGGTCTTGATGGTATTTTTGTCCTTTCATCAACACAGTTATCTTATGTTTGAGAAATAGAAATATGATGACCAATATCAACCTTCATTCTTGGTGTTTGCTTGATTCTAAACCTCTTTCCATCTGCAATAGGAAACACTGTCTCATGTTTAGATTTTTCTGCAAAGCTTTGTCCAAACTCATATCCCACTCTTGTAGGATCCTTAGAATGTTTTTTTTTTCAACATCTCATTCAATAGATTAGTACTACAATCAAATTTATGATTTTTACCTGATTGAACCTTGACACTTTCAAGCTCTTTTCTTAATACAACTACTTCTCCTTCAAGTTTTAGAAGTTCAATCTTTTTAACCTCTAAATCAGACCTTACAACATCTGCTATCCTCTTACATTCTTCAATTTCAATTTTCTGACTTATAATCATGTTGTCTTTAAGAGTTAGTTCTTTTAACAAGGAATTATTATCTAAACTTTTCTTCAATGAAGTAACCTCACTTTCTAGTTTATTACACAATTCATCCTTGTCTTTTAACTTAACTTTCAAGCCCTCTTCAGTCTTTTTTCTATCAATCATTTGAGTTTTCAGAAATTCAACAATCCTTTTATCATCATTATGATTTGGTATTACAACTTTATTGAAATCAACACTTTCTTTTAAGCGTACCTTGAGATCCTGATTTTCCTTTCTAAGCCTCTTAAGTTCATCTAAGGCAGCAAGTAGTTCTTCTTCCAAATCAACCTCAAACTTATCACCTTCACATTTCTTTTCACCAAATTCTTGTTCAAAGTCACTTACTAAGTGATCTCCTTTTTCTCCAACTACAGGATCACTTTTAATATCAACTGGAAGAGGTATTTCTTGAGACAAAACTTCACTAGACTTGACAAAGGTTGGTTTATCAACTTTTTGCTTGACACTAGGGACTTTCTTTTGACCTTTATTTCTTTTGCACTTAGCCATAACAAATACTCCACGACCAGGAAACCCTAAGTTGGTTAGACTTATGCATGAGTATGGATCTGATACCACTTGTTGGAGTATGGAAAAACACTGAGAGGGGGGGCTGAATCAGTGTTTGATGGATAGACCTAAAAATTAAAATATTTTAAACTTTGACAAAGACTTCTAGTTCAAATAACCTTTCAATTGATAACAAAGTAGAGTAATCACTTTGAGAGAATTCATGAAAAGGGTTAAATAAAGATATGACAACATTAACTCAGTCCATTAGACAACTTCTTCCAATATGATTTGTGTGAGATATCTTGCACTTGCAAAAAAAATTATGGCTGACATTGTTTAACAATCAAAGCATGATGATAGTACAGGTGCAACTCATAAGACTATGTAAATGAAAACCAACATCATTGAATCACTTTAAGACCACCATATTTTAATGCAGCTTTATGAAACACTGCAACAACTGTGCAATTGAATGACACATGATAAGTACTGAGACGAAAAAAAGCTTTAGCACATTATGACAGATTGAAACATAACAATCTTGAACTATGAATCCATGAATAAACATGTGATGTGATAGACTAAATCCTTTTCATCACAACATGCAAAACATGTTTGGTTAAACATAACTTGTAAACCAGTTAGCAACATATGACTGTGAAAGTACTTATAACATTGTAACAGCAGATCACATTAACATTGCAGAAATAAGAACTGATAGTAGACATTAATGCATCTGATAACTTATGAAAAATAGATAGACATGAAAAATAATCACACCAAGATTCATCACATAATACATTATATGTCCTGAGTGGAAAACCCTCTTGGGGAATAAAAACCACTCGAAAAAAATATCTCTTTATTCACTTAGAGCACCAACTCTACAAATTTCAGGAGCACCAACTCCTTTACAAAGCATAATAGCAACAGTGTACTATCAATACCCTAGAAGTGCAATTTTGCAGTTCTAGAATCTCAATAGTAGACTATAAAGATTTGCAATAAGCACATTGAAGAAGAACATCTTCTTTTATACAAATCTCTAAGATTCAAAAGGATTTTCAATGTAAGATAGTTTCTTGTCACTGTAAAAGTAAAGTCTAATACCTCACAAAATTTCTCTTCACCATCACCCGAGAAATATCAAAAACCCTTCTTAAATAGATGCATGATAATCTTTGTATACAATTTTTGTAACTGTAAAGGCAACTCGAATTAGGGTTTCAATTAAAAACCCTAAAATAATCTCTCTTAAACAAACCCTTCAAAAATAAAATATTTCAGTTACAGCCCGTAGGTCTTCTTTCTTTAAATCAACTCTCAAACCAAAAATTTACAAAGATTACACAATAATGAAACTATTTTAGTTACTACCCAGTATTCTCTTCTTGTTTTCAAAACAAAACTTTAAACAAAAATAAACAAATTGTTTCAGTTATAGCCCGAGATCTAAATCTCTTTTATCATTTTCTTCAAACCAATTTTCGAAAGAAATAGGGTTATTACCTGATTAAGGTGTAAAGAAGTCAAACAAATACCAGAGAAATTCGTTGAAGACAACCATAACTGACGAGCTGAGAAAAAAAATTGAAACTTCCTTATCCACTGTCGAGCTTTCATTAGCTCATAACCCGTTTTCCATGCTTACAATGAACTCGGTACACTCCTCTACTATCAGCCAAAAGAAAAAAATAGATTTGCAGTTGAAGAAAAACATCATCATGGTGGCTAGGGTTCCAAACCCTTCACACACTGAAAAAACAAAATTATTTTTCCCTAACTTTTTCTTTCCTTCAAGTCTTTCGAAGACTTTATCAAATATAATGATACTTTGAAGTTTGGTATGAAAAAACACATTAATACACATGGTTTAACAAAACATCATAATGTTTTTGAGTGCGATGTCAAAGTCTTCTACCACAGATTCTGACACGCATTATTGCCACATAATAACCAAACATACACTTTTGATGCCAAGTCAGTACTTCCAGGTCATCTAATGAGTGAAGTCGATGTCACATGCTTTGTATGTTGTATCTCAACACCTCGGTTATCACTACTCGATACAAACATTAAGCCAAAATCATTATTTAAAATAATATTTATACCTTGTTATTGCCAAATCAAAACCTTTAAGATGTCGATGATCAAAACTTCAAAACAATGAAAATAAATAACCATGATGCCCGATAACACATGACCACAAAGACTTTATCCATGTTACATATAAAATTAAATACAAGCTACCTGAAGTCATGTGACTTTCTATGCTATATGACACCATGAATCAAGAATTGGCTCACTAATGTATCAAATATGTCTTGAAGACCCCTTTAGCAAAATAATCAATGAAGAGAGTATATACAAGTGACTTAAACTTGTAAACTGCATTCCTATGCAAACTCCTTGTAAACTTGTATGTTTTGTGCAAACATAAGATGTGCAACTCATATCATTTGATCTGTCTACCCAAGTAAAAATGCACCAATGTATAAACTAATGTATACCTCAAATGTATCTGCCAGTATGTGACAGTCATTGTGCATAAGTACATATGTCAAAGATATTTGTTCAATGATCAAATATATGTACTATACCAACCATGACAATTAGCCAATCTGAGAATGCTAAACAAATAAAAATCATCATGTATACCATGTCAAACGGCAACAACCATATACCTGATCGGTGATTTGAAATCATGAAAAGGATAAAACTGATTTGTAGCACCCTATCAAAAATGATACTATTAGCATCATCATGTATCATGTAACAACTAGAAACTAGAACTGCATACCATGTCATCAGTATCTTGTCATCTACATATTACCAACCATTTGAATTTGCAAATCATGCATTCATCAGACTAAGAACCCAAAGAATAATATCAGAATTTGCATATCATGCATTCATCATACTAAGAATCCAAAGAATAATATCATGTCATCAGTAATGTCATGAACCCCAAGTTTTGGCATCACGGACAAAATAACACATAAACAACTGAAAGCCAACATATTGGCCCTCCTTTCTTGAACTAGATGCATAAAGAGATGCATTAGTCCAAAGGATCTCAAGATTCATTTTTTGGTCTGGATATATGTTTGTGGCTACCTCTCATGGGGAGTAGGTAGTAGCATTGTTGATTTTTGTAGTCAAAAGAGTGTGTGTTGTCATTGTGCAATGGTTGTTGATTTGGTGCAGTTTGTTGTGTGCTCCCAAGAGAGAGTATATAAAGCAGTAAATGAAAGAATTTGCAATAGTAAGCAAGTTGATTGATGTCAAAGGGATAGAATGAACAATGGAAATATTTTGGTCCTTTTCCATTGATTCCAAAGGGGGAAAGAAAGTCATGTAAAAAAGAACAAGTTATGAGGGAGAGAGATTCACGTGGAAAAGAAGAAAGTAAAGAGGGAGAGAATTTCATACAAAGGGAGAGAGATTAATAAGCTATTTAAGTAAGGGCGAGAAGTAATTTGAAGAGTTCCAGTAGGTTGATATTCAAAGTTGTTGTCTTTCATGGTTTTTCACATCATGTGTTGCCATCAATGAAAAAGGGGGTGATTGTTGCAAGTATGAGCAGTTGGTGTTTTCATTGATTTCAACAAGCATGTGTTGTCATTGATGTCTATTATTGGGTGAAAGTGTGAAAATTTGATGCTATATGTTGGTTTTTTTTATTGTAACCAGGTTTATCTTCTATTCTACTGATATAATTGCCAATTCTAATCGAGGGAATCTCGAAGGACGTGGACCAACTGACGAGGACTTTAACAATAAACCTCCTACACTTCAGGCTCTACAAAATCCAAGAGGGTGGTCCCTATAAAGTATTTATAATCTCTACACCGAACTTATAAACAATCATTGACAATTAACAAATAATCCCATTTAATAGCTCAATAGAATAGGATAATACTGAATTGAATTGGCTTTTCATTAGTAATACCAACTACTTGGAGCATGAGATAATTACAACAATATTTCACAACTTATGATAGTCATTTAATTTTTCAACTTGGTAGCAAGCTCTAAGCAAAGACAAACAGACACAGAACCTCACATACGCATACGATTTAGACTAATGCCATATACCATTGGGGAGTCAAGTTCACAAACATTTAAAAGTCCATGACAAGTTCAAACACATAGCATGTAAGATCTTTGATGATAATTTCCTTACAACATCATCAATTTACATCCTAACCCAATACTTCTTACCAAATACCTTTATAAACACATCCATCTATAACTCCAATCAAGCATTTTAATTAATTCTTTGAATTAAATCCAAAATGGAGGTCATACACACCACAACAGTGAGATGAACACAATAACCCTTGATTATATTATTCAAAATTATGATATGTTTATAAAAAGGAGAAACATGAGCTTGAAATGAATCATGATAACTCAAATGCTAGTACTATTATGAAACATCAAACCTTCATAAACCCAAAACCCGACTACAGAATGACACAAAACCTAAATTGCATTTACATTGGAACAATTAGGCATTACAACTTGCTCTACAATTATGCTTAGACTCGACCTCAAAATATCTAACTTGCCAACCCCTATTTATGGCCTTGAAACCCTTCTTATAGAGAATGAAGGAGCAAAAAAGCATCAGGCCATAAATTACACATGTTACCGATCAATTGGACCGCCTTGTGACATTTCAAAAATATGATTACAATCGCCAAGTCCCAGAGCATCTTCTTTTTTATTCCACTCATTAGGGAATAGCTGTTGCATTTGCCAAACCTCAAAACCTACGCCAAAAAACCGCCAAGGAGACAAAACCATTATCAGTTGCAACTATAACCGTTGAGTTGTTAGTTGTCAGTAGTAGACACTGTTTTACTCCTCTTCGGTTAAGTACTTGTCCACCCATTTCTAATACTCTTCATCCGTTAGCCAATCAAAATTCACCGCCTCATTCACCTTAGTATTGTAAGGTGTAAATTTCACTGCAACTTGATTGACCTCTCTTTCAAAAGACTCTAAGAATGTGTTGGTATTAATTATTTTATCCATGCTACTTACCAACAAATCATAATCATAATCATCACAAATCAATTTGATTTGTGCATTAATAACTTCTTCTGCCCTTTCCGGCCACTGCTGCAATGTTTTAACATTTCCTTGTGCGTCAGTGATGTCTGGCGAAAAAGTATCGTTCCAATCATCAAATCTCTTTACTATCTCTCTAATTCTTCTACTCAAATCATTAGGTAGAGCCTAGAATCCCTTCAATGATTTCACAAAGATTTGAGTAGGCTTCAATGACTGGGGCCTATTGTCTGCATCAAACCTAGAAGCCTTATACATAATATCTAGATCGTTGGCCCTAGGGATCCACTTCTCAGCCAATGGCAAAACTATTTTCTGATCCCTATTGATATTTTTTATTCCATCCAAAAATAAAGAATACAAAGAATGTATAGATGGTAATCTACCATCCACCCTCTCATTTAAATGCCTCAAAAATGTGTCCACCACCTCATTTTTTTTGGTAGTTGCATCATCCTCACTTGCCTTTACGGCATCCTATAATTATGTGATCTTATTTAACATTTGCTTCTTGGTGGGATCCACAAAATACTCCACTTCATCTTCAACTGGCCCCGGTGTAGGACTAAGAGCAAGTGTCTGGATGGGGGATCCTAGAGTAGAAACAATTGGAGTAGTAGGGGGAACTGATCCTGAAGTAGGAGGTAATGCTCTGATACCATAAGCACTGGAGGATTCTCCCACTTGCCCATATTTCAGCCTATCTACTTCAAATTGCAACTCAACATTCCTTTGTTGCATCCTACTATATTCTCCAATTATTATGTTGTACTTCTCCATCAGACTCTTCTTTTCAGCCTCTTCTCTCTCAGCTATCTTTTGGGCCAATTTGGCCACATTAATTGTTAGGCTTGTAGCTTTTTTTGTTAAAGTTTAAGAATCTCTCTTGATAATTAGCCCTCCCCTTAGGTTTGGACTAATATCCGTTACATTTGGTTTTCTTCCCTAGGGTGCCAATGCCCATATGGCCAGAGTTTCATACTCCTCACTGAAGGTAGAATCTTGCAAAGCTGCCTTAACCTCTTCTTCACTGTTTTGTATAGGATGCTTGGACTGTACGATAGCATTGAATGCTACAGCATCGACTATGTCCCACTCAGGAAAAATTAGGACACCAACCTGAGTTACAAGTCTCCTTCCTTCCTCGGGAGTGATTTTTTTGAATTCCTCCATCAATTCAGCCTTGACCTCATCATCATTCTCCTGCTCATACCTACCAAGTCTTGATTCTCTCCTTCTCTTGCATTTATTTTTCTATTCCTCCAGTTTCATCCTCCAAATTAGTTGCAAGAATACAGGAGTCTTCACAAAAGCATCATCATCTAAGAATTCTTTGCAGGCCTCTATCCTGGCATCTTATACACACTACCCCTTTATATCCATATTAGAAAACACCAATTATGTTGATCTAGGAGGGGAAGGGATACCAACCTGCATGTCTTGATCAGTCACAATTATCTCATCCATCAAAGCCTCTTGTGTTTCCTCAATCTTTTGCCTCTTAGCTCTTGGCTCTGATGGTAGCACTGTAGGATCACTTCTTGGTGGTGAATCTAAATCCACAATCCTTATCCCTCCAGGTGCTCTGATCCTTGGGTCTGGCTATGATGATGCTTTCACTATTTTTTTCCCTTCCTATCCCCCTCATCATCCTCATTGCTATCATTCCTCTTTCTCTTGTATAGAGTTTTGTCAACTGGGGGCTAATAAGTTGGCCTTGTTTTTTCAGGCCTTTCCTCTGATCTTTGAACTCCAAAGTCCATTTCCAAAATGACCTTCTTGGTCATCAAGGTGCCCATGATCCCTTTAAAATTATCTAATAAGAAAGGAATTCTCTTGTGGAATGGAGTAAACTCCATTAATGGATGATATTTTGGATCCATTCTATGCACCATGGCCATCAGCTTCTCATAGGCAATCCATTTTTCTTTATTCAATTCCTGTCTATTCAAATCAAACTCATTTCTGATTAGGTCCTCAGGAAAGTTGAATTCATGTACAAATCTGCCACCTTTAATTTCTTGCTTGAACAAGGCAAAGAATCCCTCAGGGTCATGTTGCCTCCTAGATCCACTCTTCAAATGATAGTCATCAAAAAACCTTCCAAAGTGGACCCATCGTCCTTTGGAAAAGACAAAATTTGAAACAACGTTATAATTAGGGAACAAAGTCCCTTTTCCTCTCCCTATCAGCTTGTCTTCATGAATACAACCTAGCTACCACATGACCTCGCAAAATCCCATCCTTGATGGTACATTATATGGGAGAATGTGAGGGGCTCCTTGGAAACCAAACACCCTTAGGACAGTGCTTACGGGGTACAAGATGATGTCAGCCCAATTATGGCAAACCTTTAAATCTCGCTTCCTCACCTTTGGTCAGAGGAAGTCATGCAAATCTTCAGGAACTCTTGGCACATTTACCACCAACTGAGCTCTGAGTTTGGAGGAAAAGCAATCATCAAACTGCACAAAGCTGGCACTTCCCCTATTGTAAGATAAATTTGCACTCCAGACCTATACGGGTAACCTTTCTCCATTCACCTCTTGCCTCAACTCCATCTTCTCTAAGAAGAAGTTGGAATTCCTGTACAGGAACATATGCATTAACAAGGAGTACCAAAAGAAAGGAGTGATAACATCCCCCACAAGAAACTTCAGCAAACCATCATGTATCTTTTCTACAAGAAAAGATGCATAGTCATACACCATGGAGAAGTTGGGATGTTGACTTTGAGCCCCCATGAACATATATGCAATGGGCATCACTGTATTTGGGCTAAATCCAAAAATCTAGCACAATGAATAAAATGTTGCCAAAAAGTGATTGGCAAAACAGCTTAACTTAAAAGGCTCCTAGTCATTTGGGCTGATATGAATCATTGAACTGCCTGCCCTGGCCAAGTGAGGAGGAATTAACTTTAATCTGAAAAGAGGCTTAGACCTCGCATAGTCCTACTTCATCTTCTCAAGATCAATGGGGGCCAAGAATGATCTAGACTCACTTAAATCAAAAACCTATTGAATTTCACCCACATTTATGCTTAGTAGAATCCTACCATCATTATCCCTAATTACCCTTGTAACTGGGTCATAATGTGCAGCCACTGCTCTGAGTAGGTCCATGTCAGGAAACACATTCGGCACTACTAGTTTCCCCATGTTGTATCTCCAGTCATTAGAAAAAGGGTGGGGTAGGTTTCTCTGTCCATACCATAGCCTGAACATTTCCAAACTTGTCATTGGAACCCTAGCATTTGCAATATTATAGTTTTTGCACACTAGTCCCTTGCCCAGGGTTCTTCCATTCATTAAAACCAAACCCCTTCTTCTATCATTTGTCAATAGTGGGATTTGATCCAAAAAATCATCATATAAATTCCTTTGCAAATAATCAACATGGCTAGAGTGCTGCTTCAGTGGTGCCATATCAAACAACTAGGGCTTCCTTAAAATTCAAATTCTTGAACTAGGGCTACCCAGAAAACGAAATTACAACACAACTATGCAATTTCCAACAATTCAAACGAACAAGTATCCCTATAACAATAATCAACAACCCCTTGACCAGCACACTAAAAATTTTCACAAGGATCCCAATCAAAATAAACCAATGATACAGAAAGTAACTCGCGGGATTTCGCGCCTTGCAAAGAACCAAACCTTCACTGTAATTGCTTGAAAAACTTTATCTCTGGCTCTGAACCACTTTGAAAACACTTGAATTCTTTTGTGGTGAAGATAGAATGAAATAAAATACTTTATGTCAATTGAATTTAGCCAGTAGAAGTCTCATCTGCCATTAAAGCCAATTTGCATGTCACGCCAAAGGCTCCAATCGTATTTGATGTGAATTTAAACCTCAACCGTCGATCTTTTGTTTTTGTCAGATCATCGAATGACCACCTTCAAAAAGGTTGATGTAATCTCCATGTTAGCATCGAGGGCCCACCACAATATGTACCTTCAAATGGATACACGTGACGCCTGCCCGTGATATCGCAATCACTAAACACCCTGCATCTTTGGATCACACAATAATGGGCAACCATTGATTCCCACCATCGACGATCGTCTTCACTCATAGTAATCAATAGCACCAAATATAACCGTTGAGCAACCTTTTATCAAGATTAAAACACCATCGTCGATCTCAAGCATGTGCATCTCATAGCTCTTTTAGTAACCCACCTTTTAATGTATTGAAGTTCGATACAAATATTAAACACTTTATTAATCCTTCTTCGGCATCGGCAACTGAGACACGTGGCGCCCGCCTGTGATATCGCAATCAGTTGAAACCCAATAGTGATTTCATCGCGAGATCGTGGGGAACAATCAAGATCAACCGTAGGATGATTGATGGTCATTAAAATACACTCCCTACAAAATAAGATAATTATTAGAAGGGGGAGAGGGGACATCGCCTAGGCTGACGACAAACGATGGCATAGGGTTGTTCTTAAATTACGAGGCACGGGCCAACCTAGACTTAGGAAATAATAAAGTCGAGGTGAAATATTAACATAATGTATTAAAGGGGCCCAACCAAGATAATTCAATGGGGCATAAGTCATTTTAAAACCTCCCCAAAAAGGTAATGAAGAAATAGATCCAACCTAGGGTTTAAGATAGAACATTAGGATTTCATGAAGGCAAAATAAAACCCCAATCCTAAGCTTCTCCTGAATAGCATGACAGACCAATAATGCGGTAGAAAATTAATGGAACTCAAAGAATGAAATTTGAGGCTCCATCACTATCCATGATATCCATGCTTTGATTAGTTGCATTATGTTTTCATTAGTAAATCTATTGGTGTCAACCTCTAGTGTTGCTTTGGCAAGCTTATGTCTATGGATGTGTGGTTGAGTTACTATGTTGCAATTAGGTTGAGGAATTTTTCAAGGTGATAAGGATGTCTCTAGTGCTTAGATTCCAAGTAATTTTGAGAAAATTTAATAAAAAGAGGAAACAGTGTGTTGCAGTGTTTTTCTAGGTTATAGAGTTGTGCTCTTTTTTTTCTTCGCATTTCTTCTAGGCTGAAGATTTGCCTATACATTTTGGATAAGTTGGTGAGATATGTTCAAAGGTGTTATATCCACAATTAGGTGTGTTGGATTATTATATAGAAGAAGTTGTGTTCACTAGTGTGTGAGTTGTGAATTGCAGATGTGTATGGGAGAAATTTCTTTGCTTCGCATTTCTCTACAATTATGTTTCACGTCTTGCAAATCTAAAGGAGTGTTGATAGTCTTGGTATCTTTTTTTGGTAAATATGGTTCGAAGTTTTGTGCTTCGGAAGTTAGTTTCTCAAGTAACAATGTATGGTAGAGCTGTCTAATTGAACTGGGTATGTACAGTCTTTAGGTAGAAGTTGTTGTGAAGGATTTTATTGGATTTCAGAGTGTTTGAGGAATATTCTAGATCATGTTCAAGCCTAGTGTATGGTTCACAAGTTTTCCTTGGACTTAAGGAAGCATGTACGTAAAATTTTAATGGTGTTTGCATGGGTAACAGTCAACTTTATGTTTACACTACTTGTGGTGGATGTTTATTGTTTATAGAAGCATGTGGTTGAGTGGTGTTCTAGTTTTGGGTCTTAGCTAAGGAATGATGCGGTCCGCTTTCACTTTTATTTGCCACAAAAGTGTTTTGGCACTGACCTAATTTGAATTTACATAGATGATGTGCATAGCCAACCTTGGAGAAGGGTTTGAAGGTTGAAGATGGTATAAGTATGATTTGAGTTGTTGAAGGATGATAATATAGACAAGATAGATACAAATGATGTGAATTTCAAAGTTATAGAGTGTGAAATTGAGAAGTGCAATGTGAGATTTCATGTATTATATTACTAGATGTAATGAGCAGGTGTGTACAATTCTTCAATCAGGTTGTGAAGGTGTTCATGAAATTGTGGTGGATTCTCTATTGCATTGAGATACTTTTCTTTGTGTAACATTTCTTCTCTATCTTCTTTTCTATTCTGGTAGTGAGCCTTTCTTTCTTTGGGAAGTTAGGCCTTGTATTCTGTGTTGATATTACTTATATTGTGATCTAATCCTCACCATGGTTTTTCCCTTCTTGGTTTTCCATGCAAATATGGTGTTCTCTTGTGTGTGTAGTTAAGTTATTTCAGTTTTGGTCATTTTCTTTTCATGCTAAATCATCATAACATATTTAAGGGTTTAATGAATGAATATGGGTCTGAATGTGTATGATGGTTTTGAATTTTTAAGGTACAACTGATTCACCCACCCTCTCAGTTGTCTTTTTACATTCAACAAGGTCAATTAGACTGAGACAAACTATTCTATCCTCTTGTATTATTTTGTAATTATATTGTAAATATACGTGTTCCTTCCTTCATGTTGGAGGTTGGGTGATTGCATAGTCTAGGCATACTAGTTTGAAGTCTTGACCCCATTGCGCTCATGAGAATTCTCTTTCCTAACCTTGATATCTATAATATCTAATTCTATATTTTTCATTTCTATTTTAATAAAAGTGACACATTATTGCTAAAAGTCTTTAACTCTTTTGACTATGTATTAAATTACTTTATTTATTATTTTCATGTGCATTATATATACACATCTTTTACCAAGATTGGTGTGTCCCCTGAACCTCTTAATATCTAAATCTTTGGAATAAAAGTAGTATTTAACACGTCTCAAAAAATGCATGCACACCATAAGAAAGGTTTTCCAATTGGTTCAAATTATAAGCCTTTGGATGAACATCACCAAAAAATTAAAATGGTTGATGCACAAAATTGAACATCAAAGGTATCTCTAAGCATTCATAAGATAATAAATGATGCTCTTAAGATCTAACATCAAGAAATCTTTGGTAAATTCCATGAACTCATTTCCCAACTTGGATTTGTTAGTGTGAATAAATTCTTGTACCTAGTTAATTCCTTTCTAGGGACTTAGGGGACTTATTCACATATTAATTTTACTAAGGATGTGAGCTTTCTTCTAGAAGTATTGGTTGTCTTTTCTATATTTTTTCTTATCCTAGGTTGTTATGAGTTAGTTGTCTCATGTGAGAGGATTAAGACACTTGTCATGATCTTTCCTAACCTTATCTCTCATATTGCCTTTATAAGCAAGGCTCATCTTACATCTTACAAGCATCTTGATAGCATCTAGATAACATCTTGTATCATATTGCAATTCTTGTTTGGTGGAATAGAATCTTCCATTGTTGCTTCTCTCTTTTGCATGTGGAGGGTATTTTGTGTTGTAAATTGAAGATCTTGGTTGCTCACTTTAACATGGTATCAGAGCTTTGAATCTACCAAGCCCCTTCCTTTTTATTAGAGTTTATACCATAAAGTTTTCTATTATGATTTGAGTTTCTTTTATGATCTTGTAAACTCTCGTATGTTTTTTTCTTGTGTTTCAATACAATCTTGAGAATCATAAAGGATTTACAAAGATCTATTAATCCTATATTGCATGTATGTTTTTTGGTGAGATCTAGTTATTGCAACACTTTTGGCTATAGTGGCAATATTTTTGGTTGTCCCATTGCATCCAAGAGGCTCAAGAGAGTCAGATTTGGCTTTCATTTCATTCAATTTGGTCACCATTTGCAACTTTGTCAAATAAGGGTTTGAAACTCATATCTGAAAAACTTTTTATAGGAGCATTTTTGGCAAAAAAATAAACTTCCATTGCATTTGAAAGGCCAATTCCATGAATTTTGATATATTATTTTCTTGTATTTGGCGAAAGTTTGTTTCTAAGGCATTTTTTTTGGTAGAAGGGTTGTATAGTCCCCAAACACATATATGATTTCACAGAAATTAAAAATATAAATAATAAATAATTAAAATTAAAAAAATTAGTTTATTTTTAAAAAGAATATTATTATTAAAAGTTTTTTGGGCCCCAAAGGTACCCGTGCAGGGCACGGTACCCTCGGGCCTTGCCCCATTTATGATACAGTACCTTTAATGGGCCAGTGGTGGCCCATTAAAGGCCGCACCCACTTTACAAAGGGGTGTGGTGAGGGGGTTTAATTCCTCCCATATTTTTTAAAATTTTAAAAAAAAATACTTTTTTAATTTTTGTAATAATAGTTTTTATATTGATTTTTTCATTATACTCTTTTTTGGGAGGAATTCATGTCACTTAAAGGTATCTTTGATTTAATAAATATAAAATAACTTATCCTCATACCAATCACCAAAAACTATATTTTTCATTAACATTACTAGTATTATCTAGAGAGATAGATGAAAAAATGGTGCAGAGCGAGGAGGCAAAAAGGAAGATCAGAAGTGTGAAAGCCTTGTTTGAAGGTGATCATGGAGCAAAAATAGGGTGTGAGGGTGTCACAGGCCTAGTTCAGAAGGATTTTCCTAGAGTTATTGAATCAAGCTTAGAACCTCAGTTATGGGCTAGGGTGGCGGAAGATGAAATTTCAATGGACGAGATCAAGGATCGGGTGGTCGACGAACAAAGGAAAAAATTCAATAATAAAGTGGATACCAACACAAGGGATGGAAACTGCAATGATCATGGTTATAATGGGATGCCTAGGTATGATATACCTAGGCCTTTTCAACACAAATAAAAAAAACTTCAATGGCAACCATGGAGGCTTCAGAAACACTGGTGGTGGCAAAAAGCATTGGGGTAGTGATAAAAACCCTAATTGGGTTCATCTACACACTTGGAACAATAAAAATCCTCAGATGCGGGATCTGACTACAAAGGAAAGAAATCAGCATTCCAATACCAATGACAACCTCCATAATGAGGCTCGAGAGGACATGAGCAAGTTGAATCAAAGGAGAAACAATAGGAAAATAATGGTTATCAACACAAATAAACTTCAACCAAAAATTGCACGATTGGAAAATTTGTGTTTACTGGTAAAATTTATATGGGAAGAATCTCAATTGGGATAGTATGACCAATTGGTGGTGTCGGTGTTGGGGTGAAGAAATGAAATTTAAGGCTCTTTATAATGGATATTTCATAGTGATTTTCCCGATGGAAGCAATCAAAGAGGACATTGAAAAATGGGATATGGCTCGTGGACGACTGTGGATTCTACATTCATAGATGGGTGGTTGGCTTCGATCCCCTTCACCACAACATGGAAAGGATCTAGGACTGGTTTAAACTCCCTAATCTACCCTTAGAAGTTTAGGAACTTGGAATATTGGAGTACATTGGAAATCACTTAGGAAAATATATATGTTTTGAAGAGAGGCTTGGCAAGGATGGAATTAGCACCTATATTCGTTTGTGTGTAAGAAACAATCCCAACCACCTATTCTAGAGGGATATTGAACTTTTCACATATTAGGGAAACTAGGTGCAAACTTATATTTCAGATTAATGCCCTAATTGTGTTCTCATTAGGACATTAGGTTGGCGATAATGTTTGGCTGATAATGTTGAAGTGAGCAAGAATGCCTCAATGTAAAATTCGGTCAATCCAAGTGAGCCTAGTCCCTCCAAGGTAAAATCTGGAGGGAATCCTGAACATGATCTCTCAGAGACTTGTGTGGCAGATCCAGACCTAGAATTAAAAGGAATGCCTTCAATAGTGCAACTTGAGGATTTGGAAAACCAAAAGTAAAATTTGACTAATAAAATTTCAAAAACCTTGGATTTGATGCATCCTAATACACATGAAGAGGACCTTAATTCCCTGATCAAAGTTGGGCATGAATTGATGGAACTAGCAAAGGTAGCCAAAAGTGGCTCATTCAATTTGGAGGTCGCTGGCTTGGAGGAGGAGTGGTTGGATGGACCAAAGCTGGTGGATGTTGATCCTAAGTTAGAGGATGTGTCACCTTCCCTAAATCAAATAAATGCATCAAATTCATGGCCAATGATAAATTGGTGAGTGAAAAATTGGGAATTTATCAGAAAGAGACAACCAAGCTTTATTTGGATTGTGGTGAAAACAAGGAAAGAGATCGAAGTCCCTACCAAGAGAAGCTAAAATGGGATGGAGTAGCAACTGGACAGTTAAAGATCAATGAGATGTTAAAAGTATGGAAGGGTGAAGCCCTTCTTGAACAACAATGATAATTATATCTTGGAATGTTAGGGGCTTAAATGCCCCTAACAAAAGATGCATGTTTAGGCATAGATTGGAATCTTTTTAGTCAGATATTTTTGTATTATAGGAAACAAAACTTGGTCAACAAGAAAGAGAGCATTTCAGTAATTGTTTGAAGTTGTAGAAAATGTTTGGTGTCAATGTTATTAATCCCTCTGGCAGCTTAATAACCTTTTGGTGACCACAAAATCAACTGATAGAAGAAGTGGCTTCCAGTAAGTGTTGGATTACGAGCAAGATAAGGAATCTTGCATCCAACTTGTGTTTTTTTATTAATCAATGTTTATGGTCCTAATACTTGCATTAAAAAAAGAGAGATTTGGAACAATCTATACAACATATGCAATAATCTTGCCTTTGAATTCTATCTACTCGGGGGATACTTTAATGCCATATTGAGAGTCGAAGATAAAAAGGGGGTGTAGGTAGGAAATTGCAGTCCCAAATTGATTTTTAAAAATTTATGGAAAGATATATGTTACTAGAAATTCAAATGGGCAATGGAAAATACACATGGACAAATAGGAGGAAATTTTTTAGTAGCATTACAAAGAAGTTAGATAGATATTTGTTCAAAGGGGATATGAGTAGGTTTCCTTTAAGTTTGGAGTGCAAGATCTTATCAGTGTCAGGTTCTAATCATTTTCCCATCATCCTAGAGATAATAGGGGAAAGGAAACTTGTAAGGTATTCATTCAAGTTCAAAAACATCTAGTTCATAGACCCAAACTTCTTAGATCTGATCAAGAAATGGTGGTCAGAGTGTAATCCTAGGGGCTCTAAACTTTTCAATGTGGTGACTAAATTAAAACTAGTCAAATGTAATCTAAAGCAATGGAATAAGGATTTTTTAAGAATATTTTAGAGGAAAAAAGGAAAATAAAAGATGACATGCTGAAACTAAGTGAAAGAGTAATAAGGCAATGAATGGATATTAGTATCTTCAACCAATAAAAAGTATTGATGAGCAAATTGGGAGACATCTTGGCCAAAGAGGAAATATTTTGGCAGTAGAGGTCAAGAGAATTATGGCTACATGTTGATGACAAAAACACTAAGTTCTTTCACAATTCCACAAGAGTTCGAAGGGACATTAACATAATTACATCTATTAGGACCTCTGATGGGAGAACTATAGATAAAATGGAAGAAGCTTAAAAAGCCACAGTTGAGTTTTTTCAAAACCCTCTAAATGACTGGAATAGGTCCAAGTTGGAGGTGCAACAACAATTTTTGGATTTCATTCACAAGTTAGTTTTCAAAGCACAAAATAGAATTTTGACTAGTAGGTTTACTGAGAATGAAATTAAGAAGGCCCTTTTTCAATTACACCCTGATAAGGCTAACGGACCTGATGGGCTCCCTGTCGCCTTCTTTCAAAAGTGTTGGTATATATTGGGAAAGGAGGTGGTTGAGGCAATTGAAGACTCTAGATATTCAGGAAGGGCTCTTAGGGAGGTTAATAATACCTTCATCTCTCTCATTCCAAAGAAGGATAAACCCAAGACTCTTGAAGAGTATCGATCAATTGCACTTTACAACACTCTTTACAAAATTCTTGCCAAAGCAGTGGAAAACAAAGTCAAGAAGATTTTACCAAAGATAGTTGTCGACGAACAAATAGGTTTTATCCCAAGAAGGTTAATCCTAGATTGAGTGATAATTAGACATCAAGAAAGCATATGAAAAAGTCAACTGGAGATTTCTCTTCAAGATTTTGGAGGCATTTGGCTTTCACAAAGCATGGTTGAATTGGGTCTTCAAGTGGATCGCTTGCCCCAGGTACTCAATTCTTATAAATTGCTCCCTAAAAGGTTTTTTCAATGCCTCCTAAGGTCTCAGATACGAATACCCTTTGTCCCCCTTACTCTTTATTATCATGGTTGAGATCCTTAGGATGTCTTACTCCAAGGTCTGGCAAGATGGTTGTGTCGGAGGGATTCAGATCACCTGTGGTATGCCAGAAATCATGCATCAACAGTTTACTAATGGCATAATGCTATTTGGTGTGGCTCAAAAGATGGAAGAAATAAATCTCAAACTCATTTTAGACCAATACTCGTTGGCTTTAGGTCAGGAATTCAACAAAGCAAAGTCAAAAGTTTTCTTCTTCAACACAAACATTGACAGAGAGATACATATTTTGAGAATTATGAATTTTAGAAAGGGTTCTCTCCCTTGCAAATATTTGGGGCTGAATTTGGGAAAATGGGTTGTTCCAAGGAAGCTTTGGGATCCTCTATTAGAAAGGGTGAAAAAAAAATTGGCCACTTGGAAGAGCAAATGGCTCTCTTGGGAAGGAAGGTTAACTATGCTTAAGGCAGTAATTGTTGCAAAACCAATTTATATGATGTCATGTCTTCCCTTATCTAGCATAGGAAGCAAAGACCTCAATCAAAAAATGAGGACATTCTTTTGGTAGGGTAATTCTGAGCAATACAAATATCCCTTGATAAAATGGAAATAGATATATGAATAGAAAGAGTCAGATGCTGCAGGGCTAAAAAAATTGCTCATGCAAAATAAGGTATTGGGGGAAAAGTTGGTGTGGTCGATATACACAAAATGGGATCTCAAAGGGGTTAAGATTCTCAAGGAAAAGTATTTGGATGATGAAGACAAAAACATATTCACTGTGCAATCTTTGTTGAATGGAGCAAGGATTTGGAACTTTATTAGGAGTAACAGAGATTTAATCCTTAGACATTTGACTTGGGAAATCAAGGATGGTAGTAAAACTCTATTCTGGGAGGATTCTTGGGAAGGACATCAAAAACTTTCTAATAGGGTGGATCTTGAACAAGTTAAAAACATCACAAAATAACTCTAGGGAAACAAAGTAAGGGACTAATTGTCTATCACATTGGTAAAAGGTGGGCTCTTATAGCAATGGAAGTGTGTAAGGGGTTTTGGTCTGGATGATAGGACAATTGAAGCCTATGAGAATGCATTAAGTGACATATTTGTGTGCTCTAGACAGGGTCAATAAGTACTTAGATGGAACACATCTCCCTCTGGGCACTACAACGTGAAGGATGGTTAGAGGGTGTTGTGTGGAAACAACATGGAAGTAGCTAGGCTTCCATCCAAATTATGTTGGAACAAAAACTGCCTTCCAAAGGTTGGAATATTCACATGGGTTTCCTCTTAAAGCGGGGTTCTTACTACTGATAGATTCATCAAAATGGGTTTTGCTTTTCCAACTAGATGTGTTATTTGCAAGCAAGATGAAGAATTTGGAGATCACCTCTTTCTTAACTTTCCTTTCTTCATCAGTTGTTAGCAGTGAATTTACACCAAATTTCAATGCAAATCTACATTTCCAAGCAATCTTTTGAACATACTCAATTCTTGGCCTCTCCTACATAAGGGAGCTAGTTTGGAGGCCTATCGATCACAAGCCCTTCGGTGTTAGTGTGGGAAATCTAGAAGCAGAGAAACAGGTTGCTCTTCCAAGGAAAATAAATTTCAATGCAATCCTTTTTTAACAAGTTCAAGGAAAGCATTCTTGAGATGGTTAACTCGAGAATAGAAGACCTTCGACACAAAAATGCTCTTCACATTTTTGGATGGTGATATGCACAAAAATTGGCATGGCTTGAAAATTCCAACATTAGTTGGTTAAGGGGGTGTCAAAACATAGGAATCTAGAAAGTTAGTAAGTTGGGAGCCTCCAGATGTTGGGTGGCATAAGTTGAAATTTGATGGTGCAACTAGGGGGAATTCGGGTGTGTCAGGTGCTAGTTGTATTGTTCAAGATTGGGAAGGGAAAATTATTAGCAGGTTGGTCGAACCTCTCCCTTCGGGCACCAAAAACACAACAAAATTACAAGCATTAAATGTTGGTCTCAAGTTATGCCACAAACTAAAAATTAAAAACATAGTAATCAAAGGGGAATCCTTGTGTCATCAACGGGTTAAGATTAAGAAGGCCAGTGAATTGGAATCTAGGTGCAAAGTTAGACATGTTACAAAGTTTACTCGAAGGTTTCAATGGTCGTGATTAACCATATTCTAAGAGAAGGGAGTACAGAGGTTGATTATCTCTCCAATATGGGAGTGGATGGCAGGTCGTTGAAGGAAGTTTTTGACCTTGGCGGATAGGGTTCATCGAATGCAAATTAAATTGAATATTTTGTGGGTGGTAGGGTGGGCGACTTTCCACACTTTCAGTTGTGGGAAGTTTGGGCGAAGTTGAGATTTTCTTTGATGGTTGCTACGTCATATGATTCATCCTTTCATTTGGGGTCTAATGGGATGCAATTTAATTATATTCATGCTTTCCACACGTATCATTGTGGAAATCAATGTTTGGCTATATTAGTTTGGTTATGCTCAATTGATCAATGCTCAATGGTCACAAACTCTTTTCAATTGGTGTAGTTGGTAGACATTGCATATTTGCGTTGGCAGGATGGGTTGTGTCATGTTTGCCAAGGTGGATAGTTTTATGTACATAGTTATTCACACATGGAGCCTAGCTTTTAATTGGATTTTTTGGTTAACTTAGGTGGCATTGTTCATTGGAGGTTATCAAGTACTACCCATTCTTTCTTGACCTCAAAGGGATGGCACTAATCAACCATAGGGAGTTTTTTGAGGTTGGGGTGAAGTATTTGAAGAAATCACTGTAGTTGGTGCCAATGTGGGGTCAATTCAATTGGGTCCCTGAATTTCATTCATTTTCTCATGCCCATGGGTTCATTCGATCTCTAGTAATCATGGGATTCGGCCTTTGATTAATCTACCACTATGGTTTCTATATAGTATGTGTCAGTTTTTAACCTAAATGATAATGTCTAGTGTGTCAGATGATCTAATGTAATAGGGTCATAAGTATTCTGTATTTCTTGTTTTCAATTCTAGGTATGGTCCACGGGTTGCTTTGTCATGCTTTATTCCAGGGGTTGGTTGGGAAATTATACTAAGGGATGTAATTGGTAAATGGTCATGGGAGTAAATATACCACATTTTGGTGTCTGCTTGCAATAGCTATAATTCTCCTTTTGATATTAATATAAATTTTCCTTACGCATCAAAAAAATAATAGTTTTTTAAATAAATATTTACGCCTAGCGCCAGTAGTTTATGCAGCCAACCTTTGGTCACATGGGTGACCAGTGCCCAAGTTAAGGGGCTTAAATTTTTTTTCATTTTTTGGTAATTTTAGCATGATCAAGAAAAACATCATAACTTCTGATCCAAGAGTGATTTTTTGGTGAACAAGATATCAGTGGAAAGTTGGTTCTGATCACTATCCAATGGTGCATATATTTTTCTTAGACTTTTCTACTGGTATATTTTATATCCTGTTAAATTCATATGTTCATTTTTCACTCTTGAGCTCATAAATTTTTCCTTTTTTCTTTATTTTTGTGATTCTTACGAGGTTGGAAAGGTCTTTCAAATATCTTCAAAGTTACTCATGCATTTTTTCCAGATTTAGCCCCTAGTATAATTAATTATTTTTGTTTTTTAACACTCTATTTAATTACTTGGATATTTTGGCACTTGGAATCCTTCTATTTGTATGGGATTTGGTTTCTTTATATATATACATATCCAACATTTTTTCTCTATTGGAAATTTTGAGCATCATTTGTAAGTACTTTCTTATATGTACACACATTGAGATAAAGTGCCACACTATTGTATATGTATTTTGGGGATTTGTACATAAGGTTGTGCCATATTTTGTACTCACATTGTATTATAAAGCGTCATGGGGAGGTTGTGTAGTGATTTATTTATTTTCCATTACACCTTTTTCAAGTGAGTGTCCCTCCAAGACAACAATGAATCCATGTGATTCTTGCCTCATGTGTGTGTGTCTTGTTTTTGCACAACCTTTTTTAGTTGCATGTCCTTTCTTGTGCACTTTCAAATGTCATTTCTTGTCTTTCATGCACTACATGGTGATACACAAAGTTATAGTGGATATATCATGTCTCTCCCAAGTCAGCATTATGGGGGGTATTATACTATTTATGCTAATACTTCCTTGGTTTTGCTTTGGAGTGAGCTATATATCGAGTATTTGTTCCTATGTACTAGGTGGGTGTAGTGGTTGGTTACCCATGCATTTCATGAGATGGAATATTTACTATATGGACACTCTTGTATTTCTATTTTGTGGAGTCAACCTTCTATCCTCAGTTAATCAATATTCTTCAAACTATTAGCACCTATATTTTCAACTTGCATTGGTTGAGTAGTGTTGTTGGGATCACTTGTGCAAATTCATGTTCCATATGTATCTTCGATTGACATATATTTTTCCTTTGTTTGTCATCCGATCATTGTTCAATTAGTGTAGTTAGGGGCACTCATGCAGATTTTTGTCTTCTAGATCTTTATCATCCTATTTTTCAAAGGAGTTTCTTCAATTATAGCATTATAGCAGTCATTTTTCAATAGTTGTTTGTATCTTCTTCATGCTTAAGTGATGTTCTTCAAGTTCCTATTCTGTTTGGGACATTGTTTTAGAGGCTTCTTAGTATTTCATCATTTTTTCTCTCTTTTAGAGAGGAGTTTTCTTCCACAAGGTTTTTCTCCGTTTGTGAGAGATTTTTTTTGTACATGGGTACCTCATCAAGCCTTGTTGTCAAGACCCATCTTTTACATCTTGCATTAGTTTTTTCCTCCCTAAGTTGCACTTAAAGGGTGTATTGGTGTGAATAAAGTCTTATACCTATTTAATTCCTTACTAAGGACTTAGGGGACTTATTCACATGTTAAGTTTACTTAGGATATAAGCTTTGTTCTAGAAGTCTTAGTTGTCTTTTCTAGATTTTATCTTATCCTAGGTTGTTATGAGCTAATTGTCTCATGTGATAGGATTAAGACGCTTGTCATGATCTTGTCTAATCTTTTCTCTAATCATGCCTTTATAATCAAGGCTCCTCTTGCATCTTGATAGCATCTAGATAATATCTTGTATCATATTGTAATTCTTGTTTGGTGGAATAGCATCTTCCATTGTCGCTTCCCTATTTTGCATGTGGGGGTTATTTGGTGTTTCAGATTGAAGATCTTGGTTTCTCACTTTAACAAGATTGATGTTGTAACTTTATATGGACATGCATCTTCCTACACTAAAAAAATCCATTTTAGAGTGAAACACAAGCTAGACATCTAAATGTTCAAAGGTAAAATAATGCCACAATGTTGGATAATTGGGTGTGGCTACTAGAAGAATTTGATTAATTGGTGTTGAATATGTGTATTTTAGTGCCTATTGGTAGAAATCACTCGATGTACAGTGAAAAATAGACCATAATCCAATTTTTCCATGGAATCTTTATTAGCACTTTGTAGGTAGAATGCTACCACCTTAGACGCTACGAGTATGATTTTATGAAGATCCATTAGTTGCTCTATAATAAGGTGCATAGCATAGAGTATAATAATTGAAATGGTAATTTATTATTGTGTTAAACAAAGGAGAGGAATACTCCTTTAATAATAAATTACAAGATGATGTTTCTAAAAGAAATAATCATGAACTAAATCAATAAACAGAAAGTTGTTAAAACTAACTGAAGTAATCTAAGTTAACTGAAAGTAAACTAAATGACTAAGATGACCATTAAATATAAAAATATTACTTTAATACCCTCCCTTAATGGTCATTCTACTAACTACACCAAATTTACCCCTATATTTTACAAATTTTCTTGGACTTAGGGACTTGGTAAGAATGTTTGTAGTTTGATCCTCAATTAGAACATACTACAAACTCACTAATCCATTTTCAACAAGCTATTGTATGAAGTGACAATGAAGTTCAACATGTTTTGTTCACCCATGGAAGACTTGATTTTTAGAAATTTTTGGCACCCTCTTTTTGTCACAAAACAAGGGTGAAGGCCCTTCTTTAGACATTTTCAAAAAGCATCCTCTAAAGCCAAACTGCCTCACATGCTACCTTTGTTGTTCCCTGATACTCTACTTATGTCAAGGAAATAGCTACTACCTATTGTTTCTTATTGGTCCATGTGATTGCACATGTACCAAAATACCCAAAATTAGACTTCCTATCATCAATAAAACTATCCCAATCTAAATCTGTAAAACCAACTAGCCTCGGATCTTTTCTTCCCATTATATAGAATGCCAAATTCATATGTCCCTTTCATATATCTCTGAACTCACTTCACTGCAACCTAATGTTCTACCTTAGGAGTAATCATGAAATGAGAAATGTATCTCGCAACATAACTTAGATCAGGTCTAGTGGCTTTAAGATAGATGAGGCTGCCAACTAGTTGCCTGAATGCTTACTCATTGACCACTGGCGAGTCTGATTTGGTTGAAAGTTTTAGCCCTTTATTAATGGGAGTGGATGAGATTTTTAAATCTATCATCCTGAACTTCTCTAGTAAACTCTTGGCATATTTAGACTAGGAGATTAAAATACTGCCACATGTCTACCAAACTTCTACACCAAGACAATAGTGAAAAAGACCCAACTCTATCATATCAAATGCCTGACACAAATTGAAATTTATTTGCTCAAGAAAATGTAACCCACTACTAGTAATGATAATATCATCGATATAGATTACAAGAAGAATGATATCACTACCAATGCTCTTAACATATAAATTAGCATCTAAGGAACTACTTTGAAAACCCTGTACAACTAAATACTTGCCAATCTTCAAGTACCATGCCCTAGGAGCCTACTTTATGCCATAAAGAGCCTTCAAAAATCAACATACCTTATGCTCTTTGCCTAAAACCTTGAATCCAGTAGGTTGCGTCATGTAGACCTCTTCCTCCAAATCTCCATTAAGGAAGGAACTCTTCACATCCATTTGATGGACCTTCAAACCAAACAGTGTTGTAATGGATAAGACAAGTCAATTGGTGCTCATCTTTGTTGTGGGTGCAAAGGTCTCCTCATATTCAATGCCTTCTCTCTATGATAAGCCTTTCACCACCAACTGAGCCTTGCATTTATCAAGTGTGCCATCAGATTTGTATTTCACTTTGTATACCCTTTTGCAGCCAATGGGTTTCTTACCTGGTGGAAGATCTAATAGAACCCAAGTATTGTTCTTCAAAAGACTATGATGTTTAGATTCCATATCCTTTTCCCATTTAGGTTTACCTTTTTCCTCTAAATAGTCTTAGGGCTCATAAACACTTTGAATATTGGCCATAAGAGAAAAATTCATTGTATTTTGTTTGCTCTTGCCTCTAAACGATCTACCCTCAACAAGCTCATCATCATGAAAATCATCAATGAGATTCGCCCTAAACTTAGGATAGGGAGGAGATGCATCTTCTTCCAAATCAAGATGATCATCATGACTTGGGATGCCTAGAATGAAATCATTTGGATGTTGATCTAGGTTATCTTGAGGTAAATCTACTAGTATAGGGTCATTCCTTGGAGATTCTACAAGTTTAGAATCATCATAATCCCTCCCTTTAGGTGGAGCTAATGGAAGCCTAACACCCAAATCCTTAGTCTTCAAAGGCTGATCCTCAAGAATCTTGATGGGAGAAGAGAGCTAAAAGGACCGACCTTCTTCATCAAAAACAACATCCCTACTGAATGTTAGGTGACCAGTATACACATAAATCTATAATGTCCTTAGCAAAATCTGACCTTGTTTTCACTTTCTCATGCCTTGGATATTTTGTCAAACAATTGTCTTGTAAAGTCTGAACTTTCTGTTTGTGTTTTCAGTTTGCTTTGCTTTCTTTTTTATTGATGCAAAATATGTTTGAATGCTTGAAAATGAATGCTAGAATGTCTAACAATGCAAGTGTTTTTGTGTTTTTCAAGTGTATATATATGATTGAAACTTATGCAATTTAACACCTATAGTTGAGTGACATTTTTACAAAAACTTGTCATGCATGCTAATATCAAGAATATAAAACAAATATTTGATATGAAACTCATTCTCCTTTATTATATAATGCATAGGCTAAGGTACAACTGATTGCAATGATATGCCAAGACTCTTGGATTACAATACTCCAAATAATGTAACTATAATTCCCCTATATGACAACGACTTATGCAATAAGATGAAGCAATGCAATATACAAAATATGATGAAAGGAACCTAGAATTATATGCTAGTATGACTGTATATGAAGTGGAAGCCTTGATTTCCAATGAGATTCCTTCACAATGATGAGTCATCCCTCATAAATATGCCACCCCTCTTTTGATTTTTTTGTAGCAGTAAACACAATATGATTGATTCTTCACATAAAATGTAAATCTACCTTCCAAATTTTTGTGCCTATATTCTTAGTGTAACAATGGGAAATTCCTATTTAGGTTAGCAAACTATAATAATGCAATGAAACCTAAAAACCCATTAGTTGGTAATGGAGTGCAAAGGAATAGATGAAAAATCTTATAGATTGTCTTCATCCTCCATGACTAACCTCCATTACACCTCCTTAATTTGCGGAATATGGTTGTTTGCCCTCAGATTTGTGAAGAGCAAGCCAATAGAAATGACAAGCCCTAAGCAAATATTGAAGGATTTGAAATGACCTAGATGTAAACTATGCCCTACTGCAAATAGTAAACATCTACAATTTCTAAGCTAATGTCAAATGAAAGCCTAGATATGCTATGATAAACATGCTAAAATCTCTAAAATATGACAATGCAAGATAAAAACATGAAAGTATAAGATGTGAGATGCCAAAATATGGAAATGCAAGATGCTAAGAGATCTCTAAAATATGACAATGCAAGATGAAATGAGAGAGAGATAATAATGGATAGCCAGGGATCTCAAAATGAAGACAAAATTGACATTTTATAGAAAATGCAATTTTGTATGGACGGATGAGATTAAAGATTGACAAATGCCCTAGAATCTGTGGACAAGATTCAATATGACAACCCACAATTAGGGTTAGGGAAACATTAGGTCAAATTTGAAATGAATGGACAAGATTGATTTTAAGAAAAATCAAATCAAGGGTTGACAATGCATGTGACAAGGCACACAAAACGAAGTTGTTGGGGAATCAAATAATAATAAAATTATTTGATTCAAGAGAGAATGTTGACTTTTTAAATAAAAAACTATTTTAATTCAAAAAGGGGTGGGGTCATGTGACAGTAAATAAATTAAATTAAATTATTTACTAAAGAGGGAATTTAGAAAGGGAGACTTATTTTAAATAAATAAGATTTATTTAAAATGAGCACAATAAAAAAGGAGAAATTAAATAATAAAATTATTTAATTCAAGTGGTGGGACTATTTTAAATAAATGATTTTATTTAAAATGAAGAGAATGTGAAGATGGCCATAATTAAATAAATAAAAGAATTTATTTAATTATAAGAGGACTTTAAATTAGAGATTAATTAAATAAATAAAGTTATTTATTTAATAATCAAGAGGACATAATGGACAAGGATAATTAAATAAATTAAGAAATTTATTTAATTATAGAAAGACATTAGACAATTAGTGACGTAATTAAATAAATAAATAAAATTTATTTATTTAATAATCATGAAGAATAAAAAAGATATGAATTAATTAAATAATCATGAATTATTTAATTAATAGTCGAATGTGGACCAAGGACATAATTAAAATGTCTTAATTATGCTAGGAAGAAAGAGATTAGAAATAGAGCTTGCAAGCCTAGGTCATTTTTATGTGTCTACACTTAGATGCCCAACAACTCCTTCCAATATTTTTTTTTATTTTTCCCAGCTTCCTCAAACAAAATTGCACCATGTGCTAGTGTTTGTAGCTATGAGTGAATGCCACATTTTTTAAGCTAGCAATGTATATGAAAATCATACTAGCAATCCTCTTTCCAATTCATCCTTTCTTCACCAAAATTGAATGGATCCTTGACTATAAACTCCTTCTACAAAAATCTGCCTTTGTATCCTCAATCAAACTTCTTCAAATTTGGCCCTTGGTCACAAAATTTGCACAATGTGAAATACTAAATTATCTCTCACTCCAATTCAGCTAGGGTTGATATTGCACAACCGAAACTGTTACCTTATAGTCTTCAAACCCTCAGGAAAATTGATAACAATTCAAGCTCACCAATGTAGTATAAATATTTCAACAACAAGATGCCCAAATTCAAAGACAAAAGCTCCTTATAAAGAATTCTCAACAAGTCTCCAAGAAGCTTCTAGAATAAAATATTATTTTATTCTCTTAAGTGAATTTTTGATATTATTTTATTTTAGTCACTTTATTAAATTAATTAAATATAAGGTCACCTTTTAATATTTATTTTTTGTGATAACCTTAAAAATAATTAATTTAATATTCCATTTTAATTTAATTAAAATAATGAATTAGACATCCTTATGAAATATCAAGATTTGGACAACTTAATCAATTAATTTAATTTCATTATTCTACTTCCAAATTGGGGACATGATAGTCCTCCCTTCCCAAATATTGCTTATCCTCAAGCAATCCACAATTTCCAATCCAACACAAATTCCAGAATGTCTAAATTATGAATATCAAAGCATTTGTGCATATCCACCAACCACCTAGATCCCAAATGACCTTGAGAAGAAATTCAACCAACAACCTCTGAATAAAGCTTAAGCCTCTAACACTATCCAAACCCATCAATCTGTGAAGCCAAAATTCCATCAAGAGGACTTCTAGATCCCAAACCTATATATCTGCTTCACCATGTCGAGTCCAAATACTGCAGTGACAATCCTCATGTATCAAAGCTCCCCAAAAGCAATCTCCACCTGGATCACATGAATAAGCTGGAAGTCCCTCCCTCTCAACACCAATGGAATTTTATTGTGCCACTCTGATAACCCCTAGAATCCAATCGAACCAAATCTCTAACTCATGTTTAAGATATTTTCCAAAATTGGATTCATCACTTGAAGTCAAAAATATATCATACCAAAGTGAATTTTTACACCTCTTATTCAACCCACCTCTCTGTATCATCAATGACATAGTCAAGTCCTATGTATGTGGGCTGAAAAAAAACTAGTGAGCACACCTCAAGATGAAATCAAGGTGAAACTCTCCTGATTGTGCCAATGGAAAACTCGAATATTCAAGTGTACTCCATCATGTATTGTCAACATCAGAAAAAAGACTCGCAACTCAAAATAGGATGAGTTGGTCGTGCAGCAACATCATTAAGACCTTTCTCAAAAAACAACTACAAGTGTCCTGACTCACTTTCATGAGTGAGAATAATACCATTATGAATGCTACCTACTACCTAGAAAGAGACTCAAACAATGTCAATCTCAAAACTATCAATCCAGAGCCTGGTGTTCAAATTTTCCATGAAGCCTGAACCGGTAGCCAATATTGAATTGTTTGTATCACCAAAAAAACAATCCACCCTAATTGATCTTCTACAGATGTGAAAGATTCCCATCAAATAGATATGTATCCACACACTCCCAAGAAACTGAGTAGATAGTGTAGAACATGAAAAGTCAAGAAGTGCAATATGAGTCCAACTAGGGCAGCCACTAAACCATAATGAATCCATGAATATGAATTCACCAATCAACAAATTAATTGTTTTCATGCCATGAGGAATAGGTGAAAAACCCAAATGTGTAGTGTATATGTTATCAATACTCACCAAAGGTAACTCTTGAGTGGTTGATCCACTATAAGTGTCATTAATAAAATCAATATCTTCATGAATGAATCAATCAACAACATCTACAATTTCAAAATAAAAAGACCTTTGTTTATCATCTTCCATGGAGTGGTGGATGTCACAGATTTTTTTGCTCTCAACTTAGCTTTCATTTCCTTGTCAAGCTATCCCTTAATCATTTATTGGGACTATTTTACCTCAATTGCTCCAAAGTGTCTAAAATCAATTCCATAATGAGATGCATCATATAAATTACCAAGACCAATGCATGCATTTAATGTACCAATCAAATTAGAAACGATATTACTCGTTTCCCAATGATTAGAAGTTGCAATATCATGAGAAAGTGAGGATATAACACTGCTATTTAAAATTAGAAAACTAGGACTGAATCTCTCCCCTTTATCCATTCTTCTCAAGTCATCCATGTTATATTTCTTTTCACAACCATCTAGCTTGGATCCATGCTCATGTGATGCCAAAATATTATTGTCCATACATTTGGCTGAAACCATATTGGGGGCTCTCGTAGTCATACCTCTAAGTACCACTCTTTGGCCATTTGCAACTCTAAACTTAAACTCCATGGTCTGAAAATTTTGTGTGTATTTTCCAAGTGAATGTAGCCACTGAATCCCAAGAATAGAATTGGTGTCTCCTAAGTCCACCACATAAAAATCATCGGTGATAGTGTTATTGCCTAATGTGATATGAAATTTTTGTATCCTCCGTGTACATGCCATATTATAAATGTTGGCTACCATCACATTGAAGCCCTCAAAATATTCCGCTAGCAACTTCTACTTTGCCACTACTACTGCATCAATGAAATTATGGGTGGCCCCACTATCAATTAATATTGTGATGCACTTACCCTGTAAAGCACCCCAAAATCTGAAATAATTGAACCTCGATGTCCCTGATAGAGTGGAAACAATGCTTCTCTTTCCCTCATCCTAGAGTTTCTCCTCATTTGAACTACTATCCTCACTATCCTATCTTTGTCTGTAATCACCATTGTCTTCATTATCTGACACAACCTCAATGTAGTGCACCTTGCCTTTACCTAGGCAACCATGTCCTAGCTCCCATTTTTCCTTGCAATGATAGCAAATTCCTTTATCCCTCACTCCCTATGGAAATACTTAATAGAATTTTCCTTCAGATTGCCTTCCTTAGAGGAAACTTCTTTCCCTTATATTTTGAAAAAAATAAACTATGGGAGGAATATTTGTTCTTTGGGTTGCTTGAGAACTTATTCCTTTGATTGCTAGATTCCATGTCTCTAGCATTTTTTATTGCCTCCTATAATGAAGTAGGGTTGAGAGTATTAACCCAACCTCTTAATGGATCCATCAAACCATCCATGAATAGGACCAGCAACCTCTTCTTTGAAATGTTAGTTACTAGAACAACCAACCTCTGAAAATCAAAAATGTATGTGTCAAATGATTCCCCTTGTTTCAACTGAGCTAACTCCTTGAAATGGAATTTTGGATCCTTCACATCAAACCTCTCAATCAAACGCTCAGAGAACTCTACATAAGAGGTAATTTGATCATGACCCATTGTGACTAATCCATGATACCATAACTCATGTACAACTCCATCTAAGTGTATGGTAGCATATTTGATTTCTTCATCCTTAGGCATAGGATTAAGTTGAAAATAAGTGTCCACCTTTTGCACCCAATCTCGTGTTGAAGTCTTCCTTGATCCATCATAATAAGGAAAGCTCAATTTACCCACTTTTCTCCTAAGATCATTGTGTTAATCTCTATTCCCTCTATCGGGTTTGTGTCTCATTCTTAGGTTTGTGTAGTCTTTAAGAGACATATCATTTTGGAAACCAACAACTACCCAATCTTTCCTAAATTGATCTTGAAGCTCGATTATTGAAAGTTCATTGTTTACTTTTGGTTGCTTTTCTCTAGCTGGAAAGGTAGGAATCATAGGTCTTGACCCACCTTGTGTAGCATGGTGATTAGGGACCCTTTTATTATTGACTGAATTGTCTCCTTAGACATTGCCTCCTCCATTTATATTGTTGTTATTGTTCATTGTATTTCTAATCAACATATCCATCATTTGTGTTAGGTGTTGATTTGTTGCTCTTTGCTCTTCTACATGTGCTCTCATGAGTGCATCACCTAATATCTCTTCCCTTCTTGGACTATCACTTCTCCCTTCACCCATTGTGTTAGATGTTTCTATTTCAGCCTCTCAATGTGCTTTAAAACTTTTAAAATTGTTTCCCCTTCCAGAACCTATGGTGACTGCCAATGTTTTGTGCCCCTTTCGTATTGTTTCCTCTTCTTTTCTTCTCTTGCAGCATGCCTCTTTTCTCTATCACTCATAAACTCTTACACTCTAGCAAGAACTTTAGCTCTAATACCACTTTAATTTCCTTAGCAAAATCTGACCTTGTTTTCACTTTCTCATGGCTTGGACATTTCATCAAATAGTTGTCTTGTAAAGTTTGAACTTGTTGTTTGCGTTTTCAGTTTGCTTTGCTTTATTTTTGATTGATGTAAAAGATGTTTGAATGCTTTAAAATGAATGTTAGAATGTATAGCAATGAAATGGAGATGGAATGGAGATGGAATTCAAGTGTTTTTATGTTTTTCAAGTGCATATAGATGACTAAAACTTATGCAATTTAACACCTATAGTTGAGTGACATTTTTAAAAACACTTTCCATCCATGCTAATATCAATAATATAAGATAAATATTTGATATGCAACTCCTTCTCCTTTATTATATAATTCATAAGCTGAGCACAACTAATTGCAATGATATGCCAAGACTCTTGGCTTACAATACTCCAAATGATGCAACTACAATTCCCTTGTATGAAAGTGACTTATGCAATAAGATAAAGCAATAAAATGTACAAAATATGATGAAAGGAACCTAGAATTATATGTTGGTATGACTATAGATGAAGTGGCAGCCTTAATGTCCAATGATATTCCTTCACAATGATGAATCGTCCCTCATAAAGATGTCGCCCCTATTCTGATTTTGTTGTAGCAGTAAACACAATCTAATTGATTCTTCATATCAACTGTAAATTTGCCTTCTAAATTTTTGTTCCTAGACTCTTAGATGCCCAACAACTCCTTCCAATATTTTTCTGTATTTTTCCCAACTTCCTCAAAGAAAATTGCACCATGTTCTAGTGCACCTAGCTATTAGTGAATGCCACATTTTTTTAGCTAGCAATGTATATGAAAATCGTTCTAGAAAATCCTCTTGCCAATTTATCCTTTCTTCACCAAAATTGAATGGCTCCTTGACTACAAACTTCTTCTACAAAAAATTGCCTTTGTATCCTCAATTTAACGTCTTCAAATTTTTCCCTTGGCCACAAAATTTGCACAATGTGAAAGACTAAATTATCTCTCACTCCAATCTAGCTAGGGTTGATATTTCACAACCGAAACCGGTACCTTAGAGTCTTCAAACACTCAAGAAAATTGCTAAGCATTCAAGCTCACCAAAGTAGTATAAAGATGTCAACAACTTCAAGATGCCCAAATGCAAAGACAAAAGCTCCTTATAAATAATTCTCAACAAGTCTCCAAGAAGCTTCTATAATAAAATCTTATTTTATTCTCTTAAGTGACTTTTTGATATTATTTTATTTTAGTCACTTTATTAAATTAATTAAATATAAGGTCACCTTTTAATATTTATTTATTGTGATAACCTTACAAATAATTAATTTAATATTTCATTTTAAATAATCAATTAGTCATCCTTATGAAATATCAATATTTGGACAACTTAATCAATTAATTTATTTTAATTATTCCACTTCCAAATCAGGGACATGAAAAAATTAGTTGATATGCCTTATGATTGTCACTGTATCATGTAAGCATCAACTTCTATCTTTTGGAATCCATTTTGGTTATATTTGCATCTAGAATCTTAACATATGTAGTAGAACCAAAAATCCTGAGATGGTTGATTCTTGGTTTCCTCCTGGAGCATGCTTCCCCTAGGGTCATCTTCTTGATGGCCTATGTGGGAGAATTGTTAAGAAGGTATACAATAGTATACACTGCTTCGGCCTAAAATTTCCTTGGAACATTTATGTTATCTACCATACAATGGGCCATTTTTGTGATGGTATAGTACCTCTGCTCAACAACTCCATTTTTTTGAGGGGTATAGGGTGTGGTAATATAATGCTCGATACTCTGTTTAGCATAGAAGTCGATGAATTGCTTGGAATAGAACTCACCCCCATTATCTCACCTAAGAGTTATGATTTGACATCTTGATTCTTTTTCAACTAATGCTGTAAAATTTCAAAATTCATTAAACACATCTAATTTTTCCTTGAAAAAAACACCCACATTTTCTAGATGAAATCATCAACAAATAACATCAAATACCCGGCACCAGTAATCGATGTTGTATTCATTGGTCCACAAACATTTGCATGAACTAGCTCAAGAACCTTGGATCCTCTCCAGGATCAATCATTTGTAAATAAAGTGCGATGTTTCTTCCCTACATGGAAATCTCCACCTACACCATGTATCTACTATTAAGTCTTAGGTAAGCCTTCTATCAAATTATCTTGAGCCGGCTCAGAGAGGTAGGTTGAGTTGAGATGCCCATCTCGTTGATTCCAAAGAGTGTTGATGGATGAACTCTTTGTAACCATTGCATACTCCTGAGACTCTCCAGTATCAACTAGCTGATACAAACCATGATCTTCAAGCCCAACTACAAATATTTTCTTGGACTCTATCAAGAATGTGATACTTGTGTGAGCTAAAGATGTTGTTCAAATTTGTATAGTGTCACATAATCTCACTCACAACTCAAAGCAGATTGAGCTCCATGCTTGGAACATAGTATACATTGAGAAATATGATATTTCTCCCACCATATGTGATCTAAATGTTACCTTTGCTGACAACTATATACTCTTCACCACCACCAAAGATGACAAAATTGGAGCAAGCCTTATACTCTATGAAGCAATCTCTCATGTGAGTAAAGTGTCAAGAGGCTCCAGAATCAATATACCACATAGATGATTTGACATGATTTGTTTGTATTTTGGCTATAAATGCATAGAAGGTAGACTCATTCTATTTAGAATGTTTTGTAACATGGGCCTTCTACTGAGACCCTCCCTAGTTGGATTTCTAATCAGCCAAGTATTTCCTACAATATTTCTTCATATGGCCAAGCTTACCACAATAGTAACATGTGATAGACTTCTTGGAGCTATCCATAGATTTTCCTTGTCTTTTTGTTGAGTGGACTTGCCTTCGCCTTAGTCTTCAGCAGTAAATTCTTGTTCAATAGTGGGTGTGATGATGTTGCTCCCAAGCTACTTCTTCCACCTATCCTACTACAAGAGCTCATTGCATGGGTCACCGAACTTCAAGTCAACATTTGTGGAGGTAATGTTGAGAGTTTTGATGAAGTTCTTATAGGATCGTGGTTATATTTTTAGTGTGATCACCACCATATCCCCGTCTTCTATCTTGTGATCAATGGCCTCCAATTGATCGTGAATTCCTTTTCTCTTCATGAGATGATCCTACAAAGACATCTTGTCATTCATCATAATGGAGAACAACATATTTTGAAGGAAGAACACTCTACCCTTGTCTAAGGTTTCATGCAGATCCTTCAAGTGTTGTCAGATCTCTACAACAGTCTTGCCATATGGTATTTCTAGTAGCATCTCATCGGTGATAGATAACTTGAGAATCGTAGATGTCTCTTGATAACTTCCATCATATTTATCTTGGTCCTTTCCCATGACTATGGGATGAGATTTTGTACCCATAATAAGAGAATCTAGACATCGGTACTCGAAAATGGTGAGCATCCTCTATTTCTAGGTATTATAGTTTTTACCGTTGAACCTCTAGATACTTTCCAACATGATGTTGGTCAATGACACCATCCCTCCCATTTTCTAAAGGCACAAAAATGAGGTAATTATCTAGCATGAATCTTGAGGCAATCAAGTGACGTAAATCCAATGATTATTTTTTCAAAAATCAAAAAAAACTAAAGGCTCAAAAACCCATGATTTTATCCAAAAATTGAAAAGAAATAATACAAAAAAAATTAAAAACCCTCAGTTCTGAAATCTTAGGCATTGTATAATCATCAAAAAAAATTGATAAAAACCCTAGCCGCCAAAAAAGGGCACAATTTTTTTTTGTTTTCAAGAAAAACATAGAAATAAATCTTCAAAAATCACACACCTAACAAACCCTCATTTTTTGCAAGTAGGTCACGAAAAAAATGCAGCAGGCCATAATTTTATGGAGGTCACAAGGGTTTGCACAATCATGAGCTACAGAAGATCCCTTCGTGCAAGGAACAAACTCGATTTTGCTAGAAAAACTGCCAAAAATTCTCAAACACACAATTTTGTTAAAAAGTCACTTGCAGAACACACAAAAAAACCTTCATAATTTTGTATAGAAAAAGGTCATGATTTTCTTCAGAAATAACCTACGATTCTTAGACAAGAAGAAACCTGTGACTCCTCTTCATAAAAAATAATTATTTTCCCTATAGAGAATGCCACGAAATTTCCCAAAAACCCTAATGATTTTGAGAAGAAAACTAGGTTGTAATTTGCAGAAGAAATACCCATGATTTTTTAATTAAAAAATCAGTCAAAAACCTTCTAAACAAATTTTTAAAATTTCTTAGGTTAAAAAACCATGAACTTTAATGCATACAAAAATTTCCAAAAAATAACCCTTGTTCTGATACCATGAAATGGTAATTGATTATCATGTTAAGCAAAGGAGAGGAATACTCCTTTAATAATAAATTACAAGATGATGTTTCTAAAAGAAATAATCATAAACTAAAGCAATAAATAGAAAGTTTCCAAAACTAATTGAAAGTAATCTAAGTTAATTAAAAGTAAACTAAACAACTAAGATGACCATTAAATATAACAATATTACTTTAATAATCTAAGTTACATGTCTACTTTGCATGCCTACAAAAAAAAAGACCCTTGAGCATTACAAAGTGATCAAATACATATTTTGGTTATCACCTTACATTCACACTAAAATGAAGTTCTTGAATTTAGACATGGGGGCTAGCATTTCACAATGCATCCAAAATTGAAGCCAAGTCCAAGATCAATATACAAGTTTTACGTACATAAGAGAGAGAATAAGATTTAATTTAAAATCCCTTTATGAGAAATAAAATCCCCTTAAAAAATTAAAATATTTAAAATATTTTTCAAATACCAAAGCATCTACATAATCTATGTGAAGCAAAAGGACAAGAAGAAGAAAGGTGTTAAATGTTCCTATTACCCTCATTTCATCCTCTATAATAACATTGAATTTCACGTACACCAATTTCTATTCATGTAAGCCACAATAGATCCCCTATGACCTAAGGATATTGATCAAGAAGCACAATGTCTCAATGCTAGTGTTGTGGAAATCGACACTTAGGAGAAATAGATGTGTCTCTTCCATATGAAGTGTTGGGTCAAAAAAAAAACTAGTTCTTCTCATTTTTAACAATGAAAACCAAATGAACATCATTATGCGTGATGTAGTCAAGTTTATGGGTCTTCCCACTAAATCTCACATGAGACCATACTCTTTAGGATGGTTGCAACAAGGTAAGGACATTCAAGTAAAATGACAATGTACTATCAAGTATGCAGTTAAACTATGCAATCCATAGTAATGTGTGGTGCCATGACATTATAATTTGGATATACTACTTAGGAGGCCATGTGTGTCTGACAAGATGACATATATCAGATGAAGTTGCATTAATGGATAATAAGCATTGATAATTGCTTCTTCAACCATTATGAGTCTTCATCAAAGAACAACTTGTCCTTAATATTTTCCAAGAAATGTTGTAATATAATTTTAGATATTAGAATTGTTTGCTTCTCATGGTCTACCTATAGGCACTTACATAAGAAAATAATGTACATTATCAACATGCAAGTTTGTGTAAATATTGTCACAATAAAAAAAATGACAAGGTAGCGCAATAATATAGAGATAACTTTATGGAGCACAAATACCTTCTCACAAATTGTATTGTTCATCACATGATTTATTTTGATCTTAAATTCACTTTTTCAAATAACCTTTTTGCATCATAGATCTATTTGGGAGTGATGTAAAATTTACACTAAATTTAGGGGCTATTAATTAGAAAAAGATTAAAATTGATTCTTCTCCATGTGGTGGCCTTATAGTTCTTGCACTAAATAAAAATGATACATGTAACCTCTATATTAACTATCACACACTCAACAATATCATAGTAAAAAATGTACCCTGTGCACTTGATGAATTGCATCTTATGTCCTTTCACAAACTCCATCATCATCATCTACTTGAATGAAATTCACTATAGTAAGACATAGGAGGAGCATGTCTTATATTTCCTTGAATTTTGTATTAAACACAAGTTGAAAACTAACTTCAACAAGTACACCTTTGATACCACAAAAATGTAGTATATGGGCTACATAATTGATCACATATGAATCCATGTATATTGGGATAAAATCTAAGTGATTTGAGATTGTCCATCTCCACCCATTATTACTAAATGATGTAACTTTCTTGGACAAAAACATTCCCAACATATATTTTTTCTTGGATTCTTGTGCATCTTTTGGCCACTCAACCAAATCATGAATGCACAAGAAAAATATACTTTGACACTTACATAGCAACACACCCTAGGAGCTCAAGAATTTATTCTACAAAACATTTTTTTAACAATGCCTAACAATGTACACCCATTAATTTTATACTTTTGGATTTGATTGTGTGCCAATTTTTGAATCAACGTTTCAGATCACACTTTGTGATCCATCGTCAAGATATAGAGCTCAAGGAGATGTAAAAATGATTTGTTACAAATCTAGCTTAGAAAGAAGAGAGTGTGGGGAGAGGGTGGGGGAACACGTAATAGGAGGATCAATTAAAAAAGACAAATTTCTAAAGAAAGGGGAAAGGAAAACCCCCAAAAAAGCAACAATTAAGCATAATGAAAAGAATTGAAAAACAAAAGCTCAAAAATCATTAAGGAAATAAGAGGGAAAATTAATTAAGCTTGTAATTAATTTTCCCTCTTATTTCCTTAATGTTTTTTGAGCTTTTGTTTTTCAATTCTTTCATATATTGTTTCAGTTTTCTTTAATTGTCTTCGAAATGATCCTTCTTCTTTAACTTTCTTGATCTATGAGAACCATTTTTTATATCTCATGACTCTATATCTTGATGATGAATCATGGAAGTGTGATCAAATAATTAATTCAAAAGTGTTCTAATCAAATCCAAAAGCATAAAATTAATGATAATATGGATTGTGGAAATATAATAGCATTGAATGTACTCCCATTTCAAACTTATACTAATGCATCTAGTTGTGAACTTAAATAAATACTCACTTAACATGGGAATCTAGTTGCATACCATTCAAAATCATTCAAGTGATAGAAGGCATATAATTATTTTGCAAGATTTATTAGGTTATGAGGGTCAAATATCCAACTCCAACATGGTATTAAAGCCTCAAATCTACAAGAACCTTCTTGAAATAGGGGATGCATTCACCAAATTTCATTCCATGAGTCTTGGAGCCAAATGTACCTTGTCATTGCACTTGAAAGGCTTGAGAGATGAATTTTGACATAAAACACTTCATATTTCTAAGTCAAAAATTTATTTTGGTGATTTTGGGTGACTTGCATTAGAGTCATATAGAATTATATAACATTGTATGGAGACCATACAAGTCGTACTAGGTGGACAACCAAATGGTTTGGTTTGATAAGACTCATAAATTTAGGAAAAAAAAACATTTTTTAACTAAAAAATATTTTCTTATAATATAGTACTATGCAAGTCCTTTATACACATAGAGTTATATGTTGTAGTTGTGCTACTAAGTGCGGGTTCTATCCATTGACATCGGTTACAATATTTTTATTTGATAAAATTTTTGTCGCCATTTATTCCTCCCACCACTAGTGACTTCTTGAACATCAACACACCATCAATGTTCCACCAAGGTGCTACCTCCATTGGTGTCAACATCCTCCACACCACCACTAGTGTTCCACCATTGTTGTTCAACCCATAGATTGCTTCAACATCGCCCATGCACTACTAAAGGATTGTTCTAGGAATGTCCATTTCTTGATATCATGAAGATTTCATCCATCATCCCCCAAGTTTCTTGACCCCTCACCATTTTCCCATCTATTTTTTTGGCTCAACTTCAAGAGCATCATTCTAGGTCATACAAACTCATTTTTGGGTCCTATTTTAAACTACCTATTTTTTTTAGCACTACAAAATGATGCTTGTAGACACCAAAAAATAACTTGTCATTTTATAATTAATTAAATAAACATTTAATTATTTTCCTAGTCCACTTCCTTACCATATTTTCCTAATAATTAAACAATTTTTATTATTTAGTTAAATATCTATTGCCCCTATAATTAATTTAATTTAATTTAATTAATTATATTCCCCTTTCTTCTAAGGTTGATTAGTTTATTTATTTAATTCACATATAAGTCTTTCCTCCATAATTCTTCTAATCCTAACTAATTAATTAGTTATCCCTTCTTAATTCCACATTAACATTTTCTCTAATTTAATATTCCTCCAACTTCTAAAATTGTCATCATTTTCCATGTGTCCCCCTTCACATGTACAAGCTTTCACAATTCTTGAATAATCCTCTACCTCATCATGCATAGATCCACTAAAGAAAAATGTCACTTTGTGGCTTGATTTTCCATGGGGCCCCCTCCCTTCCCTCAATTTTTTTTTTAAAATTCCCACCTCCCTTGGAGTTGGAAAAAAAGTCAAATCTTGCCTCTTTTGGGAATCCTACTACATTCTTCCATTTTCTTGTCCAATAACTATTCAACAGTCATTGTTCTCATTGAACCCTCTCATGACACTTGTTTGTTTCATCTTGCTTGAGATACATCTTCTAACCTAAACCTTGCTCTTTTGGCAACATCTTAGCCTCCATTCCTCACTCCATGAATCTATAAATAGAAGTTTGCACCCTTCATTATCATCAAGTATTTTTCTATCAAGTATATTCTATCATTTTTCTATTATCAACCATTTTCCATACCAAGGGTATGCTAGTTTTAAATATTGAGTGATCTACATCCATAAGCAAGAAAGAAATTGAGAAATCAAATCAAGTGCAGATAGGGGCACTCCACTTCAAATCTATATGAGGAACAAGGTGATTTGAAGTAAAGAGTATTGTATATTTGTACTATCTTTATGTTATTTTCCTTTAAAAAAATTGTGTTCATTTTGTCACACCCAATGGAACCCATGTCCTTGTTACTAACTATTTTTCTTTGATATTTTATAATTTTCAACAAGGCTTTTGGACAGGTTGATGATTATGCTCTATAACTCAATTCTTACATCTTGACTTCTGGTGCTTTTGTCACTTATAGATTTTTTAGGATTTTTTGTGCCTTGTAGTATTATCCTAGTTTTTTTGGAAGTACTTTTTTTCTTAACTCTCTCTATTTTTTAGAAACCCTAACATTCTATTGTAGTTGTTTTTATTAAGTTTTGAAATCATTCTTATGTTCCACAGATCAATACCTCTATTCCATTGTCAAGCTTATGAGAAGCATATTGATGCCTCCATTTCATTGTCACACATTTCATCGTCATGCTTTAGTTTCATCATTGTGCTTCCACTCTTAAACTTGTGTGTATGCTCTACATTTTTTTTTTCTATTTTAGCCTTAGTTCTTTGGTTTTTTTAGTGATTTTATTATTCACTAACCTATCCTTTTCATTATTTACAATTGCAATCTTTTAATTTTTCCATCTTTTTAGAATTTCTTGCAAAAAATCCTTAATTTGTTGTATTTTTCCAAGTTTGTGCTTCTCATATTGATGCCTAACTTTTGATCAAATCATTGTGCTTTTGCTCTATATAATGGTGCTTCAATTATTTTTATAATATTTAGGTCTGTTATGTTCTTAGTTTTTGTATTCTTATTCCTTTTTCTATTCTAGTTTTTTTCCTCTAAGTACATAATTGTACTTTCGATCTATAATTCGACACTTACACTCTGTATATCGACACTTTTGTTGATTTTTATTTTGAACTCTTGATTTTTGGTTTGATATTAACTTTTCTATTTGATTTTGGAACTAAGCAGTCCAACTTGCTTTCGCTATTCCAAGAGTAAAAAATTGAGACTACTAACTTATTTTTGTTGTAGATTTGTTTGTCCAAGATTTGATTTCTACTATTTTAGGCACTAGAGTTAGTTTATAAGGTTGATGAAAATTTTTGTTTGTGTCTTTGGGAGTGTGTAGACATATTCTCTCTCCTTGCACTTAGTGCAATCTTGGAGATCAAAAATATCACATTTTCCTCTTTGTGTTTATCATAGAACGTAAGGTGTGCTAGTGTATTTATGATCTCCCCTCATACTTAGTGTGATCTTGGGGATAAAAAACACTTAACATTAACCTTTTTCATTAGGAGTCCTACTTGAGGATTTCATCATCCAAAGGGATGACCTCAACCATGTGTTATGATGGGGTATATAAATTGGGAAGAATGAAATTCGTACGTTAATCTATTTGCATAATAATTGGAAAATCCGTGTGCCCCCTAAAGATTTAAGGAATGAGGTGAAGGACTAGTCTGAGAGGTTTTCTCTAAAATCCCTTTCCAATTTTTCCACTTTTTTTGTTTCTAAATAGTTTGTAAGGTTATAGAGTTTTTTGGTTGATAATTAAGCTCATTTGCACATATATGTATGGATAAGATCTATTTAATAATCACTTGGATACATCCAAATACAAAACTGAATAGAAACTATTGAATGATATCTTAATTCATTCTATTAAAATCAGATTAGAGATCGGTTTGAATATTGCTTTAAACTCAATGGCGAGGAGCAACGAAGACTAAAAAATTTGCAGAAGGAAAGAATGGTGAAGCAAAGGTGGATAGGGATGATGCCTATGGTGTTATGGTCATGGCAGATAGCTTGAAGGTCATGGGAGATCCAAAATAATGGGTAAAGGATACTGAGCAAGCGATGTCATTGGCACAATTGAAGGACAAGGCTGCTTTGGAAGTTTGGCTCTAAAATTCAAATCAAAACAATAGCCAAGATTGCAGTAAGGAAGGTTGGAATGGGTGGCACTGGAATAATGCCTCAAGGTGCAACCAATCACATTACAAAGGTGATATCCCCTAATCAGTGGGAGGAAGTTAACTTCTTGAGAAGAATTTGAGGGCTTCCAATCTTTTGCTAAGGCATTTTTTAGAAAACAAGTGGGGTGATGGCTGACACAGTCGCGAGTATAAAAAATCAATGGTGCTTAGTTTGAAATTGCTACAACCCTCTATTATGATCCTGGATCAACAAGGACTAGCACCTTGGTCTACTAGTATGGGAAAAACCTAAATTGGGATAGCCTTATTGGTGATGGTAGGGGTGTTGCGGTACAAATATGAAATTCAAAGTGTTGGCGAACAACTTTCTTATGGTAATATGCCCGTCCACTAACATTAGAGATCAGATTTTAAATGGAATATGGCTCATGGACGGGAGTGGTTTCTATATTCATAAATAGGAAATTAGGTTCAATCTCTTGCGACAACAAATGGAATGGATCTAGGATTGGTACGTGCTACCAAACTTACCCCTGGAATTTTGGTAGTTGGCCACTTTGGATTCCATTGGTAATCACTTAGGAAATTTTTTATGCACATAAGAAATAATCAATCATGATGAAATTAGTACTTATGTGTGAATTTGTGTGGAAAAGAAGCCACATAGCCTGCACTGGCAAGAAATCGAGATAATCACCGATTGGGGCACCCTATGCCAACCATTGACCTATGATCCACACCCATAGAATGTGATTTTAGACACTATAGGTTGGCATTCGGTGGATCTAGGTGCTTGCAAGGCCATAAAGGCAAACTATCCAATGGGTCCTAATCCAATCTTATCGCCTAGTTTGGTGCCAGATCCAAGGGATATCAATTACGCTCAAGGCGCACTATGATTAACCATATGGAAAACCTGACAAAGGCATTTATGAATGATACTATGGGTTCCTGAGTGGGAGCCGCAGGCCTAGTGTATGAACTTGAGGCCCTTTTTCCTTTGTAGACCAACCAAGTGGATTCAAGGAAAGTGCTAGATACAAAATTTACAGAAGCTTTGGGTGCAGTAGGGTCCAATATCAAGGAAGATGATCTTAACTCACTAATAGAAGTGGATTATGAATTAGTTGAGCTTGTCAAGGCCGCCAAAGAAGGATTGATAAACCTGGTTAATAAAAATTTGGATGTTGATTCGGATGAGGGGCCTCATTTGGAAGATGCATATTAGATGGTGGTGGCCGAGTTTGACTTCCCGACAAATTGAAAGTGCTCCATTAGGGAGTTACTGTGAATGGTGATCCAAGACCTACACAATTACAAAGAATAAACACACAATTAGTCCAATATGCAAGTTAGAAACATCATTCCCCATGAAATTCATTTAAAACATGAAAATAAGAAATAAAATGAAGAACACAATGAAAAAGTTATTAAATCCTATTTAAATTCTCAAACTCTCAATCCCATGGGGGAATTGGTGTCATTTTCATGTGGAAAATGGCCCTTTCCCAATTCCTTGCAAGCTTGATGATCAATGGTGAAATTTATCCATAACCTAGCTAATGAGAATATGAAAATGGATAAAGATGGATGGATATTGCTCAAAACTTGAAGATAGTAATGTTGCATGAAGTTGTGGATCCAAAATTCAAATGAGAACCTTTTATTTGTAGAAGAGAATGATGGAGAAAGAGGTAAAAGGGATGAATGTGGGACTAAACATGAGCCAATGGCAAGGTGCCACTTGTCAACATGCTAATGGAGGAGGAATGAGCACATTTTGATAAATGTGCAAATAAATGTAGTTAGGTTGATATTTGAAATTGATGAAATGACAAATTGGAGGGAGAAAGAAATGGAGTTAATGCCACTTGGCTCAAGGAAAAGGACATGTAAGAGGATTTTAATGCCTTGTTGGATGTACACATCCTTTTGGAGGGATTTTTTAATTTGAAGAATATTCCCTCTTTGATGCCATGTTGAGAGAAAATAAGATATTTAATAAATCAATTAAAATGATTTTCTTGTGCAAGTTGAAAAAGCTAGAGGATTTGAGGGATTAGGATTAAGATTAATCAAGATTTGATTAATTTAAAAGGAGATTAGCTGATGTGACAATTTGATTTAGATTTTTGGGTTGATTTAAATCAAAGTTGAGAGGAATATGAATTTAGACTTAATTAAATAAAGTTTAATTTATTTAATTAAAGAGAATGGTATTAGTTTTAAATCAAATAAAGATAAATTTATTTAATTTAAATGAGATGACTTTAGAGATTAATTAAATAAACTGTATTATTTAATTAGAAGAGGTACTATATGATTTAACTAAACAAAATGAATTATTTAATTAATAGAAGATGATGACTTAATCAAATAAATTTGATTTATTTAATTAAGAGATGAAATATGATGAGTTTAAATTTAAATAAAGATTATTTAATTAAATGACTAGCAGAGGAGATGATTTAGGATGAACTGGTGTTCATAAAATCAAGATCAAATGTATAGGATCAATCTCTATATTTTTCATGTCTACATTTTACCCCTCTTTGAAGCAATGTACCCGATCTATTGGATCAAAGAAAAAACTGCCATGATCAAAATTCAATTTTTTTTATTTTTTAGATGCCCCACTGCTGCCCCAGCGACAAGGATTATGCTAGTATACTGCCCCCTCGAGAGATCGAACAAAAATTTGGATTTTTGGGTGATCTCATGAAAAAGGAAGACAAGTTGCCTGATGGGTCTAGAAAGGGTCTAGGATGCCAAAGAAAAGTGCCAAAACACAAAAAAATGATGCAAAATGACCCTTGGTTGGGAGAAAATGGGATTAGGGATCCAAAACCCTAGTTTGATGACTAAACAGGATCAAAAAAACCCTAACTTTCAAGCTTAAATAGGCCTCGAGGGCCCATTTCCAATTCATTTGCACATTCAGCCCTTAGAGATTTAGCACTTTTGAGCTTTGACCATTGTTTGAGATGGCGCAATGAGTGCTTCCACATCACGTTTCAGAGCAAGTACGAGTGCACCAGCAGCTACCAGGCTCAGGACCACTGGTATGTGACCCTTACCTGACTTGTCATTTCATCTTTCATGCACATTAATTAGGGTCAAAGGTCAAATTGAATCAAGTGGTGTTGTTTGGCACCGTTGAAAGTGCTTAACCGGCACTATGCGGCCTTAAATTGTGTCGCTATCAAGTCTTGCGTCGCTGCGGTCCAATTTAGAAATTAGGGTTTAGGTGCCAAAGTCCAACATATTTGTAAATTTTGTCGATGCAGTGCAATTTGGAATTTAGATTCAAGACTCAAAATGGTCTGCAGTCAAACTGTGACGCGATGGCATAGTTTGGACTTTAGAGGGTTCCAATAGCACGGTTTGGAACTTTCAAATAGCGACGCATTTGTTGTTTCAGTAAAGAAAACTCCAAACAGGATCTCGATTTTTTATGAAACTTGATGTTGTGACTTTATTGGTGTAGGAGGACATAGAGATTATTCATTCATGAGAGCACAGGTTCCCAGTTCTTAGCAGATTGGTCGGTATGCATGAGTTGCTCCAGGATCACCTTGGGGTGATAGGTTTATGGTACGTCACCTATGCTCCTCCTATTAGGACACACCTAGGCATGATGATCGCATTAGCATAGCGATGGTACAGTGAGACATCATCATTTCACTTGCCTATAGGTGAGGCGAAAGTGACCCTGGAGGATGTCTAGTGCATTCTTCGATTACCAATCCATGGAGAGCAAGTTATCTATGATGTGGATACTAGGAGAGATGTTTTCTTTGAGATTATGGAGCTTGATGATATTTTCTTAGTCGAGGGGAAAATCGAGCTAGAGCGGTATAGGGGCACAATTCCCACCTTTAGATTGATTGTTGTCGCTATCATCTCAGGCCTTGTGGTGCCAGATCAATGCATCCAATATTTTGTTCTGGGATGGGGTCTTTCTTGGGAGCGGATGCTCCACCGGAGAGAGTGCTTTGCATGGGGGCCAGTGATGTTGGCCTCACTCTATCGTGATCTTCATGAGTTTGATTACTTAGATAGCAGAGCCATCAGGGTCGGGGTGACACTCTTACATATTTGCGCCTGGGAGCACATTGCAGTGCTTCGCCCATGGGTTACACCAGTTGTCACAAACCCAAATGATCCCTTAGTCTAGCAGTATGAAAGGGCTTTGACTTTTACTCACACAGGGGTAGACGACATTCCTCACTGAAGAAGGGTTATTGATGAGATGGCAGTTTTCACATGGAGGCCTTGGCTTGGTATACCTACGTGGTATGATGACGCTTAGTAGCTCTTTTTTCTAGACAGGACAAGTTCATGTAGGGTAGGGAGCACACTATAATAGAGCAATATCTACCAAATTTAGTGGCTAGGAAATTTGGCGAGAGACAGGACCATCTCGATGACCAGCACGTGGCCATATTTTCACGTACTACAAGGGAGACTACATGGGGTAGGTCGATCCTAGACAAGGAGACAGTTACATCATTTAGACAGTTGGTGGCCAGGCCATGGCCATATGATTAGGGGCAAGCAGATGCAAGGGTTACACATGCATGCATTGCATGGTTCTGGCCACCTATTAGATTGATAGTTCTAGGGGCAGCACCCCCATGATGGAGGCCCCGAGGCAGATCAGCAGGGTGAGGGTGGGGGCAGGGAGGTAGAGGAGATGGGGATGGAGATGGAGGGAGAGGATGAGGTGGACCACCTCTAGATTAGAGGGGATAGGGAGATCGGGTTCCTGAGGATCGGCAAAGGGATGGGGATAGGCAGCCCAGAGATGGAGACAGGCAGTAGAGAGATGCCCCGAGAGACCACTAGCAGCAACCCCCACCACCACCACCACCTCAACCAGATCAAAGAGATGCATTGATTTAGTAGTTACAAGAATAGGTGTAGGTACTTACGGTCGAGAGGGACTAGGCCAGATAGGAGGTCCAGACCCTTACCACAAAGAGAGATCAGGCCAGATCAGATCGGGATCAAGAGGTGAGCCAGAGATGGTAGCTAGAGAGTATGGCCACTGCTTCCTAGGGTAGGACATTCTTGGTGTAGATGTACCGCAAGGCTATCTGAGAAGCATAGTATTACCAGTTACATTATCGCCAGGCTATACCAACAAGGTCTCGGGTGCCAGAGTATTCTCAGTAGACTGGCATGAGGCAAGCAAAGGATCAGGCTAAGAGATAGGTGGGTGAGGGGAGCAGATAGCAGGGCTAGCCACCATGATACCTTTTTATTATCACTATTCCTTTTGATCCATGGGCTCCATTTTTTATAGCCCTGTGGGCATTTTTATACTTGATTGATACATACATTTGATCTTGATCTTTGTACCATGACAGTTATTTATTTTTTTATGATATATATATGATATGGTTTGATTCTTTCATGTGATGTGTCCTATTTTATTTATGCATTATGGATGAATGATTATTTATGTATGTTTCATGATATGCAGATGTTTCTTGATGCACATGGTTATAGATGCACTTCTTTTTGTATATTTTCTATGCATTTTATGATGATGATGTATTATATGTGGATGCAAATATGATGATTCCTATATGATATGATGATGCAGATGTATGGTCATGAGATGCTTAACAAACCTATATTATATCCTAAATTATTATGTGATATATGCAATGATATGTAAATGCAATGTTTTTGTATTTTTCCTTATGTGTTTATGATGGTAATATATGGATGTTTATATATTTATGTGATGGATACCAATGTAATCATGATATATAAATGTAATGTAAATGATGTGAAATGATTATGATGGTGTTATGATATGAGATGACCTATGATGGCATGCAATGGTTATGATTATGATTATGCATCATGATTTATGATGTGTGAATGTAATGGTATAAATGCAATGATATGGATTCAATTTCTTCTTAAGATACTTATAATAATAAATCTTTATTAGTCTTCGTAACTTCAGAAAATGATGTGATATGAAATGTAATGTGATTGTGACATGCAAATGTGATATGATATGCCTATGTGATGATTCATGTTTTGCAATGATTCATGGATGCAATGTTATGATATGACATAATGTACTTTGACATGCAATAATTTTTAATGATATGATAATGTGACATGATTGTGACATGATTTATGAAATATAAATGATTATGATATGTAATGATATTATTATGATGTGATATGCCTATGATATGAATTCCTATTGGTACATAATGATTTATGTTGTGTAAGGATTATGAGGTGTTATGCGATGATGCAAATGAATGATATGATGGTGTATATGTGATTATGCAATGGATGTTTTGTATATTATATGATTTAATAATGCCTATGTCATGATACTTTTATGTGTATAAAATGAATACAAATTTATGGTGTATGAGATGTTTTGAATAACCAATCTATATTAATGATGAAATGTAGTGCATGTGAGATAATTAATGTTTCCTACATGATATGATATGATATTCATTATGTTGATGATTTGTGGATGCAGGGTGGATGCATTAGCGATGTTTTTAATTAACTATCATGGTACCATGTTAGTACGGAAAGAAGATAGAAGAAATAGGATAATGGAAAGAAGATCCAACAAGCCTACATTACTAATTATGGTGATGATGATGATGATTTGCTTATTAGGAATTGGGATTTTAAAAGGGTCATTGACCTTATGTTTGATAATACACATAGGTACGATGCATCAAGGTATAAAGAACCAGGATGGCATTGTACCTAGTGTGATGGACTTTGACTTGACAATCAGATAGGAGTACTCCTATTCACACCTAACATACAGAAACCTCACTAGGATGTACTTCAAATATTTCAAACATCTCATACCAAAACATAGAAAGGTAAAACCTAACCATGTAATATTCAACAAGTTGTTTGGAACACCTTCCATACACACCTAGTAAAGCAAGTATTCACCAAGGTTATATTACAAGAATATCCAAAAAGCACAATAGACAAAAAGATAATGATCATTGCCCGATTTCTTTCTCTCTAAATCATTTCATTTGGACATCATCGAGAGGTCATAAAAATGCGCACAAAAAGATAAGTCAAAAATACAAAGATAAAGTAAACAAACAAGCTAATGTTCTTCATATCGCTAGCCAAGATTAAACTATAGTGATACCTGATGTTGATGTCCATTGTAGGAAGGATGCATTCTAGAACATGATGTTATCAGATGATTTTGGGATTTGACTGGATGACAGGATATTCATACTCTGAGTTCACTAACTTGCCCACCTACTGATCTAGACTTCAAACCTTAACAATTGGGTTTTCATTGCTAAGACTTGTTTCTGACTGCTTTACCAAAGGGGGGAGGGTGACAATTGATTTATTATGAGTGATTGATTATTGTGGGTGAAAGTGAAATGGGACGGATGGATATTTTCAAATATTTGGATGTTTTTGATGTTTTGAAATGTTATGAGGTTGTTTTTGGGTTTTTTTGAGATGTTTTACAAATGTTTTGATTTTTAAATTTTTTGATGTTTTCGATTTTTTGAGATTTTGACCAAGAACCTTAATCTAAAGACCTATCATAGGGGTCTCAAGGGCTAATCAAAGATTATCCTTGCCTATTTTATACACACAAAGACCACATAGTTCAACTGATGACTTGACCAATTTACAAGGTGAAGATACAAACAAATGATAAATTGCCAGCTTATTATGATGAACTCCTAAAGGACTGACCTAGGGTGTCTCAGGGCCTGATCAAAGGTCAACCTTGCCTGTGTTCAAGCTCAGAGACAATGTAGTTCAACAAGATGACTCCATTTTTATTTATTTTTGGATTTTTGACATGTTTTGGATTTTTGGTTTTCTGATGTTTTTGGATTTTTTGAAGAATTTTAAGGAATATTTCAAGGATATACATGAATCCAATCTAAATGTAGGTAAAATCACATGCCCCCAACATGATGTGATAGACTACTTCGATATAGGTAGGACAACTGAACTTAGGAATGTGCCAAGTAGTACTAGGGTGGAACATGATATGAACACAGGATCAAGCTATGATGTGGACGCAGATGAGTGATGGAAGGGGATATGGATTAATGATGGAAGGTGATGAGTGATGCGGAAGGTGATGGTAGGTGATGTAGAATAAGCCATAGAACCCATGGTGGATGGAGAGTGTTTTATTTACACAAGGTGCCTATTTGCCAAGTTTTCACCAAGGTACTTGCCCAAAGTGCCACCAAAGTGGTTTTCACTAGAGGATGATTTTTATCTTTATTGTTTTCAATCCCTTTTCTATTTTTTTGGATTTTTTTATTTTTTTATTTTATTGTATTTTTGGTTTTATCCTTAAAAGATCAAGCATAAAACTTTTTGAGATGGGATCTATTCATGGGCTCCTGCAGAGGATCCCCTTCGAGTGTTGACAGTTGATATGCCCCTGACTTGTAGCTTGTTGTGATGATGAAGGGTCCCAACCAATTGGGTTCAAATTTTCCCTTGTTGTTTGGATTTGGTACGTTATTCTAATTCTCCTTCAATACCATCCTACTTGGAAGGTCTGACTCCTGATCTTCTTGTTGTAGCTTCGCTTGAGACAGTTTTGGTAGACTTGTAAATGGTTTAAGGCATCCATACACCACTCATCCAATAGTTCTAGCTCATTCGATCATGATACCTAATACTCTTCATATGTTATGAGATTTGGTAGTGATATTCTTAGGGATGGGAGCTCGATCTTAATAGGGAGGATAGCTTCTGATCCGTAGAACAGGGAGAAAGGGGTTGCACCTATTGGTGTGTGGATGCTTATTCGGTAGGCCCATAGGGTGGGATTCAATTGCAGATGCCAGTCACGGACAACTTTATTGACTATCTATTTGAGGATTCTTAAGATGGTTTTATTTGTAGCCTCATCTTGGTCGTTACCTTGGGGGTAGTATGGAGTGGAAAAGCGATGTTGGATATTGAATTTTTGGCATAGGTCTCGGACATCCTAGTTTTTGAAAGGTATCTCATTATTTGAGATAATGGCTTGAGGGACACCATAGCGGAAAATGAGGTAATTCAGGATGAACTTGGAAATCTGCTTTCTTGTAATATAAGTCATTGGGATGGCCTCTACCCACTTTGTGAAGTACTTTGTGGTGATGATAATGAACTTATATCCATTAGATGAGGTGGGGTGATTTTTCCAATGAGATTGAGCCCCCACTGCAAGAAGGGCCAAGGTGTAACAATTGGGTGGAGCCCTTGAGCTGGTGCATGAATGAGATCCCCATGTTGTTGGTATTACAAGCACTTAACATATTTGTGGGATTCTTTCTCTATCGTTGACCAATAGTACCCTGTCTCAACACCTTCTTGGCCAAGGTCATACCACTCGAATGTGAACCATAGATGCCATTATGTACCTCCATTAAAGCAGTCAAAGCTTCCTCAATGTTTAAGCATCATAATAGGGTTCCCTCAATACTCCTACGATATAAGGTGTCACCTAGGATAACAAAGCAGGTCAACTTTTTGAAAAAGGTTTTCTTAATTTTGGGAGTGATTTCGGTGGGGAGGACTCCTATTCTAAGATAATTGTATATGTCATGATACCATGGGTTACCAAGACCAATGATTTCACACACAAATTCAGACTCCAGTACCTTGAATGCTAGTACGAGAAGCTGCTCTAAAAGGAATTATCTCTTTGGGACATTACGTGGGAAATCTATTAGCAATCCAATTGTTGCCATAGCATTCATTGCTTTGTTATTTTCTCTCGGTATCTACACAAATGTAATATCATTGAAGGACTCTTTGAGGCTTTCCACTAGTTTCTTGTATGGATTCAACTTGTCATCCTTTCTTTGGTATTCATCATTGACCTGGTTGATGATAAGTTGTGAATATCCATAGACCTTGAGTGTCATGATGTGTCATTGTGCCATAATTCTCAGTCTTATGACAAGAGCCTCATATTATGTAATGTTGTTTTTGTAAGAAAAGGACAACTTGTATGATTTGGGTATACAATCTCCTTGTGGTGTAATGAAGAAGACTCCCACTCTCAACCCATGTTGTGTGTAGGATCCATCAAAATACATTTTTCAGTGGTCTACTACATTTATGTTGAAGATGGATTCATCAGGGAACTCTGAGACAAGTGGTTTCTCTTAATATATTGTTGTCTTTGCTAGTTGATTTGTAATTGCTTATCCTTTAATACCCCTCCATTCCACATACTCAATGGCGTGCTCTATCAAGATCATAATCCATTTAGTTGTTCACCCTATGAGTGTTGCTTTAGAAAGCAGATACTTGAGAGGGTCTATCTTGGAAATAAGTTTTATCTAATTTTCCAACATATCATGTCTAAATTTTTGTGTGGTGAACATGACTATTAAGCAAGCCTTCTCAATGGATGTATAATTCAGCTTGTGCCCTGTTGGTTCTCAAAAACGTAGGTTTGAACCACGAGAGGTTGCCAAGCACTCACAACACTTTTGGCCAACGTACAAGGCCAATTGACACAATTGAACCTTCTTCTATTTAGGTTATGCTAGACCTAGGCAGGTGAACCTAATGAATGATGTAGATTTAAATGTATTTCCTGATGCAACAATCTACCCACAATGGAAAATGGAAGTGGATAGACAAAATCACTAAAAATACTCCTACTCCTACTACACAAATGAAAGGATTTGAAATTGTTATTTGTATGATATCTTATCTCTGGGTTGAGGTAGATCAGTGTCTTCTATCCACATGGGCAATGGAGTCAAATTATCAAGAATTGTATGTTTTTCCCTCTCTATCATAATTCTAGTTGTTTGGCACTTTGAAAAATGAAACCTAATGATTGGAACATGACCTCATTAATTTATGGCTTGCATAAATAGTGCTGGAATATTTTCTTATCGGGTTCTACTTCAACAATTCAAAAGAAATACTAAATCACTGTGACTTGTTTAAAAGAATTTAACTCTGACTTGCAGACACCAATCAACCAAATTACACAGAGTGAAATTTGCACTATGATAAATCAAAAATATGTTTGATACATTGATTTAAATGATTTAAGACTTCAAGCTGGAGAAAACCCATATAAGAAATATAAATTATTATATCACAACAACTGAAAATAGAAAAAGTTTCACCAATTCAAAATGATTTGTCCATTGATCCGCTTCAAAAAAGGCTCTATCATTATTTACATTCCAGTCCCTTCTCAGGAAAAATCTAACTCCTACTCTAACTACCCCTTACTGTCTCTACCCTCTCCTGTTGTTGATTTTTCAAATCATTTATACATCATATCTAGAGAGTCACGACCCTTCATTGTTCTGGTAAAATCATTTGAAATTCTACAACAAAGATTTAAAATATTTAACTATGTTGCCTCTCGGAAAATTAAATATTTTATAATTGTGATCCCTTTAAAATTCTACTCCTAATGTGAGATGCTAAACAAAACTAATGATGCAATACAAATCAATAACATAAAAGAGGACACCTCAAAAGATTAGCCTAAAAAAATGGAGTTGCAAAGAAGTAAGATAACCAATCGATAAATGATTATACCTTTCTTGTGCTCCTTCCTTGGTTGGCCCTTTGATTCTTGAAGAGTTGTGTGCTCCTTGGATGACAAGCTAGGTTGAATATGCAAAATGATATGCAAGATGGATAGAAGTATGATAATTATGAGATAAGAGCTCAAATAGAAAATTGACAAGAGTTTAGTAGCAAAAGACTTGATTCCCAAAATGGGAGAAATGAGGGGGTATTTATAGGATAATTAGAATTCTCTAGAGAATTCAACGGTTGAGATTGATCCAACAAGATCAAGATGAAGGGCTATGGTGAGTTGACGACTCACAAGCCCTCACATCTTGACATGTGGAATGTGAGATGTCTTAGGGTGGAATGATGTGGAAATGAGGTGGAAGAGAAGTACATGAGGTGGATGAAGGACAAGTACCTTGTAGGTACCTTGGGGGATGAGAAGATTTCCTCAAAAAAGAACTTCTTGTCCCCAAATGAGAAGGAAAGGGACATTTGAGGAATTTTAGAATTCCTCAAAAATCTCCATAGGAAAAGGGGAAGTGGTTGGAGAAATAAATGGGAATTAAAATATACATTCATTGGAGAGTTTATTGGATAAAAGAAGGTCTCCAAAAAGATGGAGATTTGTCACATGTGGGTGATGTGACAAGTCCAAGGTTCTAGAAGTCCTTGGCACATGTAAAGTGACAAGTCAAGCCTTCTAGAACTTTGCATGGGGATGGGGAAGACCTTGGAAAGACAAAAATGAATTAAAAATTCACATGGGGAAGAGAGGAGCCTTGGGTAAATAAGTGTGAATTAAAAATTCACATGGGAAAAAGAGTCAAGGCCAAGAAAGGCAAGTGGGAAAGGTTGACCAGAAAAGGTAAGCCAAATGTGGCTAATGACCTTGATTAAGGTTGTGTAAACACAAGATTATGATAATTAATGAGGGATTAGAGGCGAGTGGGAGATTATGGAAGATGTGACACTTAATCAAGATTAAGTGGTGCACATCCTAATCACAGATTAATTAATTTAATCTAGATTATAAGAGGATTATGGAGAATGTGACAAGGAGAGAGAAAAAGAGGAATTAAAAATTGGTTTTAATCCAAATGGGTTAAAAGACTAAATTAAATAATTTGTCATATTTATTTAATTTAGAGAAGAAAAAGGATAAGGTAAAGTATTTTAATTTATTTAATTACATACTTTAGAAACCTTAGGCAAAAAATGAAATAATGATTAAATAAATTATTTAGTCACTATTAAAGAAATAGATGAATAGAGTAGATGATTTTGATCATATGGAAGTGATCAAATTTAGATGTCTACAATAATAGTCGAGCTTTTAATTTTTCCCTTAATACTTTCACCGATCTTCATTTTGATTTTGTCACCTTCTCGCTTTTATATTCCACCTTATTTATTGTTGTGAAGCCTTCTTTTACGTTTACCACTCTACCGCGGTCAACTTGTTGACTGGTTGTGGTATCGTGGTGTAACTGTCGCAGTCTCTTCTTCCTTCCACTGCATTATCGGGGTTTTATTTTACACTGTGGCGGTTGCACGGTATTTCACTTTTCATGCTACCTCCTCCTCACTTTCTTGTTACTGCACTACCGTGGTCACTATTATGCCTATTTGCGGTATCGTGGTATCCACGTCCCTGATTGCTAATGGTTTTATCGTGCTACCGCGATCTTCATTGGATCCCCCCACGGTATCATTGTAACCTCATTAATTTCTTCCTTTGCCGCTTACAAACCATCCATCGCGATCTACTCAGAGACCATCCATGGTACCGCGGTGGCTTCCCCTTCATTGTCTGCCAACCAATACCGTAGTCACCGCGATCTATGGTTTAACCACGTGCGGTACTGCGTTGGCAACTTGGATGGCTATCAATAACCACTACCGCCATACCACGAGCCACCCTGAAAGGGGCCGCCGTATAGCGGTAACAGGTGTTTTCTTGAGAAAAAATTTAGCAGTATAAGGTATTTAAATGATGATGGATGGGGAAAAATGAATTTTGTAAGGAAAATGATGGGCTTTAATGGATAAAGACCTTAAAATTCAAAATGGAAGTTTTGGGTTCTAACAGTGGCTCCTGTTGGGGATGAGTGATTTTGCAAATCACTACAAGAATCCAAAATTCTTTGGTAGAGCAGACCGAGCAAAAAATATGAAAAATGAAAGCCATAGCAGATGGAGGGAATGATCAGAGCATGATATGAAAGATGGAGCAAATGGAGAATAGAAAAACCTAAACTACTGTACATGGAAAGAAAGTGGTGCTTCCAATAAGGGAATTCCTGAGATTGTCCATGTACTGGAAAACCCAGATCCTTCAAAAAATTTATGTGCATGGAAAAGAATGTTTAAAAAGGCTTTTGCTAAGAATTTTCCATGCACTAGAAATCCTTAATCCTCTATACCTGCTATGGTTTAAAAATAAAAACACAAAGGATGACCCCAGGCCACCCAAAAAAAGAAAAAACCTGCACTTTCCTCCATCATAGACCTTATTCTATTTAGAGTTGACCAAGATTTTCTTGAAACTATCCATTCCATCTGTCCTGTTACATGCACTACCATTGAAAACCTTTAGGAAATCATTACATTCAACCTGGTTCATATTTACTTCATCACTCTGCATTTTATCATTCTCATTATCATATGAAAAATATTTATCACCTTCATCACACAAAGTGTATCTATATTCAATAAAACAATGCTCATTATAATATGTTGTTGAATGATCCAGCAGCTGTACTAGGACCTGAAAATCTGAATGCTTTTCTTGGAAATCAAAAAAATATATCTCATCAACATCCTCTAAATCAATCAAATCAGAAATACTTTCCAATTCTTTTACATCATCAATTTTCATTGACACATACTCTTGATCCAGACAGTCAGCCTCACACATACTTGAATCAACAAATGTTGAACACTCATCATCATGCAAACCAACATCTTTCACTTGTAGGTAAAAATAATTTAAATCACATATCTCTTCTTGGACAGACAAGGATCTTTGATCAGCTTCAAAGAATTCCTCATCACTGTGAGAGATGAACATGGAGTCATATGAGTTATTACTTTCACTGTCAAAACAAATGTAGGTTGGAACCAAAACTTTGGAATCATCTTCATGTGCACTCTTCTGGTATTCCAGAGTTAACAGGTCTTTGCTTCCATATCTTCAACCATGTCTCCAACCTCTTCTTGATCTTCATAATAACTGCAACAATCATCTTGTTGAAGATCAACATCCACTATTTCATCTTCACAATTTGACTCACAATTTTTTGTGCAAGAAAAACTCTCCATATCTTCATTGTCAGATAGCATGATATCATTTTCTAATGCAGCCTCTGAAGCACTATTGGTGGTATCCACATACCTCATCCCAAGTATGGAATCAATAAGTTTATTCATCGCATCTAAGGCATATTGTTTTGATGATTTTGGACAATAAACTAATTCAGGCTTTGATGCTCTTAGAATTTGTGCAACAAATGTGGGTCTTGTTGGCCTAAAATGAGGAGGTAATTGCATACAAATGTCTATCATCCTATTGTATAGAGATTTTACATCTTCTCCCTTATATCTCCTTATGTCAAAAAAGGCATCCACAAGATTTTTGCCTCTCTCTTCAATTTCAATATACTCATCAAAATTACTTTGCTATGAATAAAGTACATTACCTTTGTTTCCAAAGTTCTCAGTTGCATCATGTGGTTTTTGTGGTGTCCAAGATCTCTTGGCGCTTGTGTCTTCATTCTTACTATATGATGGCCTGTTTGGTGATGTATTTTGAGCACCTTTGACTCCCAATTGTTGCAATCGTTGATTCACTTGTAGCATATGTTGGTCCAATTGTAGCCTTTGTTGTCTCAATTCCTTCAACTCTCTTATTTATTGTTGTCTTCTTTCTTTTTCTGCCATCTTGACAAAATGTTACTTCTTAACAACATCCATGCATTATTTATCAAATGAAACAAAGTCACCACCTACTTTTCCAAAAGTAGGAAAATGAAACATATTGTTTTGGTTTTCCCTAGCGGAATCTCCAAAAATGTAAAACTTTGTTGACTCAATAGATGGATAGGCTGAAAATTTTCTAGAATTTTTCCCTAGTAGAGTCACCAAATTGTTAGTTCTAAAAAATGCAAGTTTGAACCACAAGAGGTTTCCAAGCTCTCACAATGCTTTTGGCTAATGTACAAGGCCAATTGATGCAATTGAACCTTCTTCTCTTTAGGTTATGCTAGACCTAGGCGGGTGAACCTAATGAATGATGCAGATTTAAATGTATTTCCTGATGTAACAATCTACCCACAATGGCAAATGGAAGTGGATAGACAAAAACACTAAAACTACTCCTACTCCTACTGCACAAATGAAAGTATTTGAAAATTTTATTTGTATGATATCTTATCTCTAGGTTGAGGCAGATCAGTGCCTTCTATCCACATGGGCAATGGAGTCAAATTATCAAGAATTGTATGTTTTCCCTCTCTGTCATAATTCTAGTTGTTTGGAACTTTAAAAAATGAAACCTAATGACTGGAACATGACTTCATTAATTTATGGCTTGCATAAATCGTGTTGGAATATTTTCTTATCGGGTTCTACTTCAACAATCCAAAAGAAATACTAAACCGCTGTGACTTGTTTAAAATAATTTAACTCTGACTTGCAGACACCAATCAACCAAATCACACAGAGTGAAATTTGCACTATGATAAATCAAACATATGCTTGATACATTGATTTAAATGATTTAAGACTTAAAGTTTGAGACAACCCATATAAGAAATATAAATTATTATATCACAATTGAAAATAGAAAAAGTTTCACCAATTCAAAATGATTTGTCCATTGATCTGCTTCAAAAAAGGCTTTGTCATTATTTACATTCCAGTTCCATCTCGGGAAAAATCTAACTCCTACTCTAACTACCCCTTACTATCTCTACCCTCTCCTATTGCTGATTTTTCAAATCATTTATACATCATATCTGAAGAGTCACAACCCTTCACTGTTCTAGTAAAATCATTTAAAATTCTACAACAAAGATTTAAAATATTTAATTATGTTGCCTCTCAGAAAATTAAATATTTTATAATAGTCAAGCTTTTAATTTTTTCCTTAATACTTTCACCGATCTTCATTTTCATTATGTCACCTTCTTGCTTTTATATTCCACCTTATTTATTGTTGTGAAGCCTTCTTTTACGTTCACCGCTCTACCGCGGTCAACCTATTAACTGGCCGCAGTATCACGGTGCAACTATCACAGCCTCTTCTTCCTTCCACCGCATTACCACGGTTTTATTTTACACTGTGGTGGTTGCACAGTATTTGACTTTTCATGCTACCTCCTCCTCGGTTTCTTGTTACCGCACTACCGCAGTCACTGTTCTGCCTAGCTACAGTATCGCAGTGTCCATGTCGTTGACTGCTAATGGTTTTACCGCGCTACCGTGGTCTTCATTGGAGCCCCCCACGGTATCGTGGTAACCTCATTAACTACTTCCTTCACCACTTACAAACTGTCCACCGCGGTCTACTAGGAGACCGTTTGCGGTACCACGATGGCTTCCCTTTCGTTGTCTGCCAACCACTACCGCAGTCACCGTGGTTTGTGGTTTAATCGCGTGCGGTACTATGGTGGCAACTCGGATGGTTGTCAATAACCACCACCACCATACCGCAAGCCACCCTGAAAGGGGCCACGATATAGCAGTAAAAGGTGTTGTCTTGAGAAAAAATTAGCGGTATAAGGTATTTAAATGATGATGGATGGGGGAAAATGATTTTTTTAAGGAAAATAATGGGCTTTAATGGATAAAGACCTTAAAATTCAAAATGGAAATTTTGGGTTCTAACAGTGGCTCCTGTTGGGGATGAGTGATTTTGGAAATCACTACAAGAATCCAAAGTTCTTTGGTAGAGAAAATCGAGCAAAAAATATGAAAAATGAAAGCCATAGCAGATGGAGGGAATGATCAGCATGATATGAAAGATGGAGCAAATGGAGAATATAAAACCCTAAACTATTTTACATGGAAAGAAAGCAATGCTTCCAATAAGGGAATTCCTGAGATTGTCCATGTACTGGAAAACCCAGACCCTTCAAAAAATTACTGTGCATGGAAAAAAATGTTTAAAGAGGCTTTTGCTAAGAATTGTCCATGCACTGGAAATCCTTAATCCTTTGTACCTGCTATGGTTTAAAAATAAAACCACAAAGGATGACCCCAGGCCACCCAAAAAAGAAAAAAACTTGCACTTTCCTCTATCATAGACCTTATTTTGTTTAGAGCTGACCAGGCTTCTCTTGAAACTATCCATTCCATCTGTCCTATTACAGGCACTACCATTGAAAACCTTTAGGAAATCATTGCATTCAAAATGGTTCATATTTACTTCATCACTCTGCATTTTATCATTCTCATTATCATATGAAAAATATTTATCGCCTTCAGCACACAAAGTGTATCTATATTCAACAAAATATTGCTCATTATCATATGTTGTTGAATGATCTAGCAGCTATACTGGGACCTGAAAATCTGAATGCTTTTCTTGGAAATATAAAAAAACTATCTCATCAACATCCTCTAAATCAATCAAATCAGAAATACTTTCGAGTTCTTTTACATCATCAATTGGCATTGACACATACTCTTGATCCAAACAATTAGCCTCACACATACTTGAATCAACAAATGTTGAACACTCATCATCATGCAAACCAACATCTTTCACTTGCAGGAAAAAATAATTTAAATCACTTACCTCTTCTTGGACAGACAAGGATCTTTGATCAACTTCAAAGAATTCCTCATCACTGTGAGAGATGCACATGGAGTCATATGAGTTATTACTTTCACTATCAAAACAAATGTAGGCTGGAACCAAAACTTTGGAATCATCTTCATGTGCACTCTTCTGGTATTCCAGAGTTAACAAATCTGAAACTTGCTCATTGTTGAGTGAACAGGTCTCTGCTTCCATATCTTCAACCATATCTCCAACCTCTTCTTGATCTTCATAATAACTGCAACAATCATCCTGTTGAAGATCAACATCCACTATTTCATCTTCACAATTTGACTCACAATCTATTATGCAAGAGAAACTCTCCACATTTTCATTGTCATACAACATGATATCATTTTCTAATGCAGCCTCTGAAGCAGTGTTGATGGTATCCACATACCTCATCCCAAGTATGGAATCAATAAGTTTATTTACTGCATCCAAGGCACACTGTTTTGATAATTTTGGCCAATAAACTGATTCAAGCTCTGATGCTCTTAGAAGTTGTGCAACAAATGTGGGTCTTGTTGGCCTAAAATGAGGAGGTAATTGCATACAAATGTCTGTCATCCTATTGTACAAATAGTTTACATCTTCTCCCTTATATCTCCTTATGTCAAAAAAGGCATCCACAAGATTTTTGCCTCTCTCTTCAATTTGAATATACTCATCAAAAGTACTTTGTTGTGAATAAAGTACATTAACTTTGTTTCCAGAGTTCTCATTTGCATCATGTGGTGTTTGTGGTGTCCAAGATCTCTTGGCGCTTGTGTCTTCATTCTTACTGTATAATGGCATGTTTGGTGATGTGTTTTGAGCACCTTTGACTCCCAATTGTTGCAATCGTTGATTCACTTGTAGCATCTGTTGGTCCAATTGTAGCCTTTGTTGTCTCAATTCCTTCTATTAAGTCTCAAAAACATTGGTTTGAATGAACCACGAGAGGTTGCCAAGATCTCACAATGTTAATGGCCAATTAACAAGGCCAACCAATTTGGTTGAACCTTCCACTCTTAAGCCTCTGCTAAATCTAGGCGGGTGTACCTATATTAATGACAGATTCTTAATTATGCTTCCTACTTGACCAAACTATCCACAAATGACAATTTGATAGTGGAAAGATATGATCCTAATTTGGTATAAATTGTACATGCAATATCAAAGTGAAAATTGATATGTTCAATTAAGAGATGTAAATGAAATGGATGGAACCTAAAAGGATAAAAGAGACCAGTGCCTTGTTGGGTAAAACGGAGTCAAATGAAAGCTTTTAGATAAATGACTTCTATTTGGCAGGGATTCTAATTATTTGGCATATGATATTAGTCTATAGATTGTATAAACATGCAAAAATGTAATTACCAATCTCTTCTTAATTATCCAAATGATAATTCCAGATTACTATGAATGACTTGAAGGATTTAATCTTTACTTGAAAGAATTGACCAATCACACCACACAAATACAGCAAATGTGTACTGATAAACTGAGAATATACTTGATATGTCAATTTAAATAACAAATAAATATCAACCTTGAAGACAACTTGATAATATTTCAGTTAAATTTAACAAATAATTGATACCAGAAGGGCACCCGAATATCAAATTCCTTTCATTGATCCTTCAAAATTTATACATGCATCATAGTTCTTTGAAACATTCTGGGAGTGTTGTATTTCCTACTAACTATCTATTTTCTAAAAAATTCCTCTCCTTTTCCCTTGTAAACAACGGATACTTATACATTAGTAGGTGGAAGGACGTGTCCTTTCAAAAATGTTTTAAGCAAAAAATACTAACTAGATTAGCAATGACTAAACTCTGTTGAACCACAAGTGAACTTCAGACATGTGCTATGTGTAATCTTGGCGCTCGTTTGTATCTGCATCCCCCAACGCATCATGGATCACAATCTCCATCATCACCATGCATTCGTTTTGTTCACACGCCTCATCCAATGTTGCATTTTTTCATTGGTTGTCTTTAACATGTCTTGAAGTATTAATTCACATTCATTCTTCCATGTAGCCATTTCTTTTAATTCTCCTTCATCATTACAGAACTTAGTCAATTTTGTCTCGGCGGCTTCTATCAATTCTTGTGCATCCTCTTGTAATTCCTCAAAGAATCCCTTGTGCTTATTCATGATACGTTGAGCATTTTCAATCCCTGCATTATTAGGAGTATCCTTCTACTTTAATTCCTCAAGTTTTTCTTGGATTCTGCTATCCACTCTCCTATGCTCTTTTATTGCATCAACGTATTGTGAAAGTTTTCCCCACAGTTTATGTATCCAAGTGATTAAAGCAACCTTCCTCCTTTTGATTATTACAGTAAGTGTGTCTATTTTCCCCTGAGAGTATGCACTTGATCCTTCCCAATGATCTTTCACCTGTGAACTTTCACCTTGGGTGAGCATCTTTGTTGGCCCCATTGCAGCACCTACCAAGTCCTTTAAACATTCATTTTCTCTCAGTATTCTCTCACTATTGGTTTTGTACATTTCTCTTTCTCTGATCAATGCTTGTATCTGGGCTTTACTTAATTTTTCTATATTGATAACAATTTCTATAGTCGCAACTGGATTAACCTCTCCAGCCTTCAAAGTCATGACATGTCCAAATGCCTTCTCAGTATCAATAACAACCGACTTCTTGTGGGGGGGATATAAATCCTAGATCATCAATGTCTCTTCATCAAGATTGTATTTTGACCCTGTATACACCTCTGTCATCTTTTCTATGTTGAGCTTATGTGTAGCATTGTTGTCTTTTAGGAAACTAACAAAAACCAATGCAGAATTGAGATCTAGCCCTGGGAAAATCATAACACCAGCCTTTTCTAACATTTATCTCCCCTTCTCAGGAGTCATGCTTGTCATTTCTCTATCCACCTCATCCCTCAAGTTTTTTAACAACTACTCCTCGTTTCCTAGTGTGACATTGTAAACCAGTCCTCTTATTTCTTTTCCCTTTTGTTTGTATAAAAATGTTTTGAATTTTGAGGTCTTCACAAATTCATCATCTTCTATAAAAGAGCTATATTCCTCATTTCTTGTATCCACCTCCACAGTTTCCTCAACACTTATCTCCCTGGCAGAATATGTGTAATCCCGAGTTCTTGTCCTCGATACCTTTCCAGATGGACCTTGTGGCCTATTAGCCTCCAATAATTCTTTACTGGAAGACAACACTCAGCATCTAACAATTCTTGATCATGTTTCTCAATTACCATTTCTGCTTCTTCTACTTCCAAGTTTCTAATTATGTCATCAGACTAATAGGGCACATGTTGATACCCTCCAAATTTTATCCTCTATCTAGCAGAATGAATATATCCCTCTGAATCAAAGTTTTTCCTCGATGGTGCTTTCCTCATGTTATAATGTAATAACTTATCCAGAATTAAATTGTATCCCTCCTTTGCTAACACAGTAAAATCACCAAAACACAACATACTTGGCATAAAGGCTTGCTTCCCATAAGAGCTTAAGTTCATTACACTGGAGAAATCCATTTTCCTAACAATCTCTAGGTATGCAATCCTATTTGGAACTGTCCTAGGAAAAATAAATGGATTACCTTCAAAACCATAAACCCTAATCATAGTGGCATTTTCTAAATAATACCAATCTCCCTAGCTGTGGCTGATTGGTCCATTATAATCCTTAGCCCTGAGAAACCTCTTTATTTCATCAAATAAGGAATAGTCACAAGGATGATTATAAAACCTATACAAAGGCTTTACAAAGTACTCTTCAAAATGCAAGAAATTAGAATTAGCAAACATGTTGTCCCAAACAGCAATCCACAACTGAATAGGCAATGGCTTGCCTTCCTTATCAAATTGAAAAATCCTCAACTCCTAGGACCTCCATACCTAATACCTGTCCCACTGAAAAATAAGTGTACTTTATGTAGGGTTCGAAGAGATCCACATGAAATGGTGGTCCCTCATTGTCTTCCATCGGAGTCGGTTTGCCACCATGTCTAATTTTGTGTAAGGGTAATCTCCCTTATAAATGGTGTCCATTCTTTTGAATTCACTCTCAAGCTCCTCATTTATAATCTTTTCACTGCATATTCCTTCGAGTTTGAAAACCTCACTTTTTGCATTCTCAAACACATGTATCAATGGATTCCCAGATAGATCACATATAGCCTTACTTTTTGGATTATAATGACCAGCCAATAATTTCACCAATTCGACATCAACAAAAACATTAGGGCACACCAGTTTTCCCAAATTAATCCTCCACGGGTTACATACTGGCTCGAAGCGATTTCTTTTGTGATAGTGGAAACTGAACAATTCATATCCTCTGATTGGGGTCCAAACATCTCCTATGAATTTACATTTGTCATCCAATTTATCTACTTCTACCTTAAGCTATGCAAAACACCTAGCTTTAGGTCCTGAACCAAGTAGCTGGTCTATGAGATATTGGTTTAGCTTTCTCTCAGTGCCCTCTGGTCGTATTCAGTTTTTTGCTTTTTTCCCTTTGGTTGACTACCCTCCCTAGGTTTTCTCCCTTTTATCTTTTCTGAACTAGTGCCTTCCATTCTTCAAAATTTACAATTTTCAGAGGATGAGGAACTTACTGTATTTCGCCTGAAAAATCCAAGTTGGACGAATGCTCTGATTGTTCTGCTCATTCCTTTGCTCTCCTTTCCTACCAATTTTGTGAAACAATTATTTCAATTGAGCTCATCTTGATTTGCAAAATATTTTATGCTTTGTGGCACCATTAATGTCTTCACTGAGACATGAATGAAGCAAGTTTTTTGAATTTCTCACTGTCACATCAGGGATCATATTGGCAAGACATTTCAAATCTCTAGCCAATTTGTTTGTTCAACGTTCACACATCTATTAAGATGTCTTGTAGTTCCCCCGACATCAGAGTCTCCCTGATAGTTTTCCTTTTTAGTTTTCTATGTCGGCATGACCTTTGCCGAGGAAAACTATCACCCAGACTTAATGAATCAAGCCAACGGTTCTTCACTTCACTCTGAAATCTCTCTGTCTCACCGAGATATTCACTTTGTCAACTTAAGTCACCAAGACCAAGTAATTGTCCTACCGACAGAATGATATTTGTCATGACCTCTCTTAGATCTCCCCGCTGAGACTTATCTCACTGATACACTTTTTCTTCGACGAGACCATGCACATTGTCTTCTCGACAACTCTTATCTCTATATGTTTAGTTCTATCGGTATAACATGAGGGGTCAGTAAGATTCCTCGAACTCTCCCCGACATCATTGTCTTACCGAATGAGTCTTCTTTTCGCTTTATCGGCAAGACTTTTGAACGCTTCGGGCAGTCCTTTGAAATCTCACTCTGATGACTATAGTATGGCCAATACACTTTATTATATTCCAATCGATAAAAATCAATTTAGCTCGATATGACCTCACATCATCACGTTGATACCTTTTGTCTTGTTGATAGGAAATATAAACCTGCATTCTCTTGGCATATATCCTCATCGGTATGACACTTCTGATGTCTTGACGATATATTGAAAAGATGTATATTATTATCGGTGAGACCTGTATCAACTTATGTCGATATTTTTAAATGTTAAAATATTTAATGTCAGATGAATTTTATGGGGCTATATGAAAAAAAATTAACCCAGACCTTGGTGAAAAATGCTATGTGAGGAAATTTTATTTCTGAAATATGAATTTCTTGGGAAACTAATAAGCATGAAGGGTTAATGAGGTTATCAGAATTTTACAGTTCCAACACCTTCAACTCTCTTATTGACTGTTGTCTTCTTTCTTTTTATGCCATCTTGACAAAATTTTACTTCTTAACAACATCCATGCATTATTTATCAAATGAAACAAATTTGCCACCTACTTTTCCAAAAGTAGGAAAATGAAAAAGATTGTTTTGGTTTGCCCCAGCAGAATCTCCAAAAATATAAAACTTTGTTGACTCAATAGATGGATAGGCTGAAAAATTTCTAGAATTTGTCCCCAGTAGAGTCACCAAACTGTTGGTTCTCAAAAATGCAGGTTTGAACCACGAGAGGTTGCCAAGCTCTCACAATTCTTTTGGCGAACTTACAAGGCCAATTGATGCAATTGAACCTTCTTCTATTTAGGTTTTGCTAGACCTAGGTGGGTGAACCTAATGAATGATGCAGATTTAAATGTATTTCGTAGTGCAACAATCTACCCACAATGGTAAATGGAAGTGGATAGACAAAATCACTAAAACTACTCATACTCCTACTACACAAATGAAAGGATTTGAAAATGTTATTTGTATGATATCTTATCTCTGGGTTGAGGCAGATCAGTGCCTTCTATCCACATGGGCAATGGAGTCAAATTATCAAGAATTGTGTGTTTTTCCCTCTCTGTCATAATTCTAGTTGTTTGGAACTTTAAAAAATGAAACCTAATGAGTGGCACATGACTTCATTAATTTATGGCTTGCATAAATAGTGTTGGAATATTTTCTTATCGGGTTCTACTTCAACAATCCAAAAGAAATACTAAATCATTGTGACTTGTTTAAAATAATTTAACTCTGACTTGCAGACACCAATCAACCAAATCACATAGAGTGAAATTTTCACTATGATAAATCAAAAATATGCTTGATACATTGATTTAAATGATTTAAGACTTCATGTTGGAGACAACCCATATAAGAAATATAAATTATTATATCACAACAACTGAAAAGAGAAAAAGTTTCACCAATTCAAAATGATATGTCCATTGATCCGCTTCAAAAAAGGCTTTGTCATTATTTACATTCTAGTCCCTTCTCGAGAAAAATCTAACTCCTACTCTAACTACCCCTTACTATCTCTACCCTCTCCTGTTGCTGATTTTTCAAATCATCTATACATCATATCTGAAGAGTCACGACCCTTCACTGTTCTAGTAAAATCGTTTGAAATTCTACAACAGAGATTTTAAATATTTAATTATGTTGCCTCTTGGCAAATTAAATATTTTATAATAGTCGATCTTTTAATTTTTCCCTTAATACTTTCACCGATCTTCATTTTCATTATTTCACCTTCTCGCTTTTATATTCCACCTTATTTATTGTTGTGAAGCCTTCAATTACGTTTACCACTCTACCGCAATCAACTTGTTGACCGGTCATGATATCATGGTGCAACTATCACAATCTCTTCTTCCTTCCACTACATTACCGTCATTTGCTTTTACACTATGGTGGTTGCATGGTATTTGACTTTTCATGCTACCTCCTCCTCGCTTTCTTGTCACTGCACTACCACGGTCACTATTCTGCCTAGCTGTGGTATCGCGGTGTCCACGTCACTGACTGCTAACGGTTTTACTGTGCTACCGTGGTCTTCATTGGAGCCCCACGATATCGCGGTAACCTCATTAACTACTTCCTTCGCCACTTACAAACCATCCACTGTGGTCACCGCGGTCTACTCGGAGACCATCCACAGTACCGCAATGGCTTCCCTTCGCTGTCTACCAACCGCTACCGCGGTCACCATGGTCTGTGGTTTAACCACGCATGGTACTATGGTGGCAATTTGGATGGTTGTCAATAACCACCACCGCCATATCGCGAGCCACCCTGAAAGGGGTCGCGGTATAGTGGTAAAAGGTGTTGTCTTGAGAAAAAAATTAGCAGTATAAGGTATTTAAATGATGATGGATGGGGGAAAATTATTTTTTTAAGGAAAATAATGGGCTTTAATGGATAAAGACCTTAAAATTCAAAATCCAAATTTTAGGTTCCAACATGCCCCACCATGGTTCTATTGATGTAGTAAATAGCTCTCTCTTTCCCATTTTCATCATGTTGTGCTAAGAGAGCGCCAAGGGCCGCTATTGTTGTTGATATATAAAGGATCAAGGGTTTGCCTGGAATTGATGGCATAAGAATTGGTGGTGTGAGAAAGTATTCCTTGATCTTATTGAATGCCTGATCACATTTTTCATTCCATTTATATGCTAGCCCCTTGTGGAGTAGATGAGAATATAGGATTACCTTATCTTCTAATTGTGTTATGAATCGACGGATGGACTGGAGTCTTCCTTGTAAGCCCCTTAGCTACTTCAATGTCCTTGGTGCCTTAATTTTGAGGATTGCCTTAACCTTGGTAGGATCTATCTCGATTCCACTCATTGACACAATGTACCCTAGGAGCTTGCCTGATTGCACCTTAAGACACACTTCTTTGGATTTAGTTTGACCTTGTATTCTTCCAGCCTATCAAAGATGGAGCTCAGTGTTGATATATGATCTCATCGTTTTCTTGACTTGGCTAGTATGTAGTCCATATAATCTTCCACAATTTTTTGAATCATATCATGAAAGATCAGTGTCATTTCCCTTTGATAGGTCGCTCCTACATTCTTTTGCCCAAATGACATCATATTCTAGCAATATGGCCCCCATGGAAAAGTGAAATTAATTTTATGTTGGTCATCTTTGGCTATCATGATCTGATTGTATCCTGAGAATCCATCCATTAGTGATAAAATTTCATGTCATGTCATCATATCCACAATCATATCTATGTTTGGGAGAGGGAAATCATGCTTGGGACATGCTTTATTTAGATCTTTGAAGTTAGTGTAGATTTGGATGCCCCCAATGAGCTTTCAAACAAGATTCAAAACCCACTCTGGATAGTCAATTGGCCTTATGAAACCAGTATCTAGGATTTTTTGTAATTCCATTTTGACCAACAGTGCGATCTATGGGTGCATTTTCCTTATTTTTTGTTTTACTGGCTTCGCCTCTAGATATATAGCTAGATGATGCACCACAACTTATGGATCAAGGCCAGGCATGTCGGTGTAGGTCCATGCAAATTTCACCTTTCTTTCCCTCAAGAAGGCATCTAGGAGCTCTTGTTCTTTGGTTAGAAGTGACTCTGCATAGAATGTTATGTGTGGTGTCACCTCAATTCCCAAGTTGACCGGATTGCATTTCTCTTCTAAGACTACTGACTTCTCCTAATGAATGCCACTAAGAGGAATATTGAATCCCCCATCCTCCGACGCCTCAAAGAGGTTTTCACCATTGGATGCATCCTTTGTTTTTACTATTTTTGGGTCTGAAAGTGCCATAGTGTGGTTTTCACTTAAAGACCTTGAGATTATTCTCAAATTTTCACTTTTGCGAATGAGGGATTCAATTGTCTCTCCATAATAGGCATGTGTGTCTAGTCCAATGTCAAATCTAGCTTTGTGATCTCCACAAGGTACATTATCCTGCAATCCCATGAATTTTGAGAGCGCCTCATCATTTTCAAATGTGTCTAGAATTGGCGGTTCTCATTGGTCATAGTCTATGAGCTGGAGATACACTAGTTTTAACTCATGGGTTTGGTTGTTTGACTCAAAGTATACAGTGGAAATCATGAATAATGAGGATTCTTCAAACAACATAGGTAGGCCAACAATGGTTTCCTCATCACTATCACTCCCACATGCCTTAGTTATGTCAAAAGTAAAATTATCTAAGGGTAGACCTATAGATACTGGTAATCGAAGGGGAGTTTTAACCGCTTTAATGAGGGGACTTCTTCCATGCACAGTTATACTCAGAGGGGTACATCCAAGACCAATATTTTTTACGCATTTCTCAACAATGATGGGTTCTAATCAATCTTTGCTATTCTTTCCAAGGCTTTCAGTATTATTATAGCCCATGCCCAACATTAATTGAATTCCTTTGTTAGCATCATCCATAGGAAGGGTTGGTATAGGTCTTTCATCTTGATAGAGGAGACTGGATATATCCTTTTCATCCACCACTTCTTGGCCTAGATCTCCCCAACTCCTGAATCGGGAGGGATCTACACTGAAGGTTTGAGATGTTGTATTGGTGGGTTGTGGTTGTCCATGGGATCTAGGGGATTGAGACCTAACTCCCCTACCACAAAGGCTCCCTTCTTCATTTTGTAATCTCCACACCTACTGTCTTGGATAATGACTTTGATATCAAAGATGTCAGGAATGGCGGGTGTCTTTGTCCTAGAAGTGGAGGCTATGTTGGATGGATCTATATACGGAGTTGATGGGCCTTCATCATTTTTGGGTACTTGTGGGACTTTGTAATACTTGGCTTCCAAATTTCTGCAATAGGTAAAGGGCTCAGGATCACCATGAATTGTGACCTCTTGGTTCTCATAGGGGAATTTAACACATTGGTGAATGTGGATGCAACCGCTTTCATCCCATGGATCCATGGGCACCCCAAAAGGATGTTATATGGGAGGTCGAGATCAAGGACCTGGCAAGTGGTTTCCATGATGGCTAGTCCTACTTAAATGGGAAGTTGAATAGTGCCTTGGAACACTCTCTCTTGATCATCATAAGCTCGGATGGAGATACCTTTGCTTTTTTCAATCAAGTCTTCAAAGAATCCTAGATTCTTTATTAACTTGAGGGAACAGATATTCAACCCTGCACCTCCATCCACCAAGACCCGTTTAACTTTATTCTTATGGACGAAGACTTCAAGATGAAGTGCATGATTGTGATATGGTTGGGAGGGGAGATCTTGTTGAAAAACTGAGAGGAGATGTGGTGTGGTGATGTTTCCTACCATAGATTGAAATTTATCTGCATCAAGGTCCATGGGTACAAAAGACTCAGCAAGGGACTTTAACAAAATCTCTCTATTGTGGAAAAAAAATTTAGTAACTCCATGATGGAGATCTAAGCGGGGGTCTTCTTTAGATGTTCCAAAACATTATAGCCATCTACAATGAATTTTGAATTTGTGGGGGGTTCTTTGGCTTGCATGGATGGTCCAGGGATGGTGATTTTGCCGCTTCATGTGGTGACTCCACAGTCAACTTTCGACCCTAGGATATGGACAACACTTACCCATTCATCTAGGGATGCAACAACATGGTCATAAACATGGTTGATGCTACCATACTTCTTTCCTTTTTCATTGTTGTTGGACTTGTCATAATTTGGCATCGGATTTGTGTATATCTTAAGGTCTTGATTTCTAGCCGGTTGTTCAAATTTGATGGTCTTGTTTTCAATGAGGTCTTGGATTAAATTTTTGAGCCTCGTGTAACTGTTTATTGTATATCCCTTGATTTTATGGAAATCACACAAGTGCTTCTCGTTATACCATGGTGGCTTAATTTGAGGCTCTTGGTAATTCTCAATGATAGGGAGCATGATGATGTTGGTGTCGATGAGCCGCTTCATGATAAATTCAACTGACTCTCCAAGCGGTGTGTATTTGCACTTAGGGGGATACCAGTTTCTTGTGGATGGTCCACTTTGTTCATTGACATTATTGATTGTTTGGGTGTTGTTTTGTTGATGAGATGTGTTGGATTGGGGTGTGTTTTGGGTATTATTTTGAGGTTGTTGATACAGTTTTTGTTGCATGTTTGTCTTCAGAGCATTGATCACAACCTTAGCATCAACAACACCATCATTGGTAACATTCTTGTTTTTTACCCATGTTTGTGGTTTGTCATTATAGCTTGTCAATGGGCGATTATCTTGATAAGCAAGTGTTCCCCCTTGTGCGATGAGAGCTCTTTTGATGCTAAGAGCTTTAAGGATGAGTTTGTTGTAGGAGGTGATGTACTGGACTTTGATATGGAGGCCAGGGTTCCTTCAAGATTTTTAATGATAGTTCTAACTTTTGTTCTTCTGGCATGGCCCACTTGCTTCTATTAGCTTTGGATTGCCATCATTGTAAGAAAGATGCAAATGATTCTCTGATTCAACGAATAAGGGGATAGATTCCCTTGTGATTTAGGGGTTTTCTCTAATTGTATGTCCAACACCTATTGTGATAGCTTCTTGATTTGGGCGGATAAATCACCTTGAGGGTCGGGTGGTGGAATGAATGTATTTTGGGTGGGTGTAGTGATTTGGATGACGGGTGTGGTGACTTATAGAATGGGTGGTGCATTAGCGAGATTTTGTTGCATAGCCAATGCTTGCCGATATGCTTGTAGATGTTGTTGTACCAACAAATCTTATTATTGGTCTTGTTGCTATTGTTGTGCCAACAACACTTTTTGTTGGGCTTGTTGTTGTTATTGCACCAACAATGCTTGTTGTTGGGCTTGTTTGTTTTTTTGTGCCAAAAATGCTTGTTGTTGGGCTTTTTGTTGAGCCGCTTGTCGTTGTTTTATTTTTTGTTGCGCTTGGTATTGTTGTAAGGCTTGTTGGTAAGCCTGTTTCTATAACAAGGCTTGTTGTGCTTGATGTTGGGCATGCACTTGTGCTGGGGAAGCTTGAGTGGCTTGAGTGGCATGAGCGGCTTGCACGGCTTGTTATTGTTGCAATAAAGCTTGCACTTGAGCTTGGGATTGTTGTTGTTGTAGCAACGCTTGTGCTTGCACTTGAGCAACCTATTGAGCTTGTTGTGTGACCTGTTGTGTTTGTGCTTGTTGTGTGTCTTGTGCAGTGATGAGTATAGAATCAGTCCACTATTTTTACCTTATAATTTCATTTTTATCTATATCCTTGTCCCTAATCCTGTCACCATTTGTTGAAGGAACCTTAATATTTAATAAAATAAGGAAAGAAATTGGGGATTGATAAATTACTGAAAATCATGATAAATCTGATTGTTTTATGGCAGGAGATGGTTTGAAAGGAAATTGAAGGTTGTTACAAACGTGAGGACCTCAGAAATCTAATGAAGTGAAACCGGCAAATAGATGTTTAGAATTTTTATTATATTTAAAGTTGTTTTAGTTTCATGCTAAAATTGGCCTCCGGCCTTTTATCAATCTAAAGACTCTTGTTTGTGAGTGGTCGAAAGGCTGAACAAACAAACAAACTTATCTATTATTTTTAGTATAATCAAACAATATATATATGCATGATGAAAATTAATATCAATAGATAAAATTGAGAAATTAGATCCGCGTACTAGAAATATTAACATATTCTTTTGTATCAGTCATTTTATTAGATGAGAATTAGCATGGAGTAGATTGGTGTTTCATGATTTTCATCATTCAATAATCGGTGAAGGAAGGGCCCACTTCCTCGGTTATTGGTGATTTTAGCATTAGATTTATATGCATGGTAATGTGTGTTTTATAGCCATTTGATTAATTTGATTTTTTTGATTAAATGATTGGTTACTTTTTCTGAATTGATTCGTTCATTGCAACTATGTAATTCATTTTGTCTTAATTCTATTTTTTGGATCCTTGTTAATTCATTCAGTATCTATTGATATGTATGTTTAATCGGATTAATGACTCCCAGTGTGAAAACAGTTCGGTATCATAGAACGGAATCGTAAAAAGCTAAACATGGAAACGTGAGATATTCTATTATAACCAACATCCTTGATTCTGTTTGTCATACTTTTTATTATGCTTTATAGAATTTTATTTCTCTTATGTTTTATGTTGGTGATCTATTTTTGTTGCAGAATTATCTCTTTACAAGTTCCTGTCACATATTGTGACAGGAAGTCTGCCAGTTGGAATTTTTCTTGAACACAGATTTCATTAGTATGCATTCATCAATCCTTGGTTTCTAAACTGCATCTCTTCGGCATACTACCACGACACAGTTCAAAAGCTTACGTTCCTGGATTGACACTTTAGGATAAACTAAGGAAACCATTTCCAAGAACTTAAATTAATCCTATTTCAAAATAAATTAAACACCATAGTTTAGTCCAATCATTTTGGCATCGTTGTTGGGGAACAGTGTTAAAGACCAGCATTTGTAGTAAACCAAGTTAGGAACATTGTGTTAAGGAGAAAACCCACACAATTGTTTGGGTAATTATCCTTAGTTTTCTTTTCTATAGGTCATTTAGGTGTATGAATCGTAATAGAGATAATAAGGGAAGATTTATTAGGAAAGAGAAGGGAAGTAGGTCACAACCCGAAAAATCTAAAAACAAGTCAACACCATCCATTGAGGAGCCACAACCTAAGAAATTGCAAGATATAAGTTCAAAGTATTTGTTAAGAAAGGTAGTCCAACTCAGGAGGAAGTAAAGTTTAAACTACCTTTATTAGAATTACCTGAACCCGATTTAGAGAAGTGTGTTATTGAGGCTATAGTTGTTCAAACACCTGCAAATACCCAACCAAGCTCTTCTGAAATATTACGCAAAAAGGTTGAACAAATTCTTAGGGGATCTCATGGAGATTAAGTAGGACCATTTACTGAGGAAGGCCACAAGCCCTTTACAACCTATTTTACTCCTTGGGAATTTCAAGTTATGGACCCTGAAAACAACAATGACAACAAGAACAATGAAAATCATAATAGGGTGTTGGCCAACAACAACCTGGTTACTTTTGAGTTTCCAATTACAACTCCCGAGAGAGATGCCCCCATGAAAAATATTCCTCATTTTGCTTTACCTATTTTTCGTGGTCTTTCAGTAGAAGATCTTGATATGTTTTTGTTTGAATTTGATGTGTTGTGTCACAGTTATGACTATCAAAATGATGCACATAAACTCAAAATATTTCCAACTACATTGAAGGATGCTACTTTGCGATGGTTTATGAACCTTTGAAATATCAAAACGTGGGCAGTTATGAAGGAACTATTCTTGAACAAATATCAAGAATATTTCAAAACAAAAGAGGTTTGGGATGAGATTTTCCGTATGACTCAAAAAGAGGAGGAGTCCATAGAAGACTACCTTGAATGTTTTATGTTTAGTCTTCAACAATCTCATCATGAGGAACAAAATAATGATACTATTAAAATGTTATTTCTTAGAGGCATACGAGATGATGTTATGGAAGCATTCAATTTAATAGGAAAAGGAAACATTTCTAAATTGGAATTTACTGATATTTGTGATATTTGCAGGAATTATTCAAGGTCATGACATTCGAGAAGGATTTATTGAAGTAAATCTTATACCACAAATAATCCGATAGGTATCACGAAAATGGAAATAGGTAACTTACTTGAGGACCTTAAAACATATTTGCTAAATCATATGGGGAAACAGATAGATACTATTTACACCCATAGAAAGCAAGAAGAAGTTGAGAAGGCTTTAGTTGTGTTTTGTCCAGTATGTCATAAAAATCATGGTAGTGAAGACTTCCCATACAATAGGACAAACATTTTGTCCTTAGAAGAGGCTAGTAAGACCTCTACACTAAAACCTTTCCCTATAGGAACACCCAAAATGGAATATACTGAGGAACCTGTCTATTACATGGCCCCTAGGCAATATTTTTCACCATGGGCCATGCACCCTATTATGATGAATGATTATCTTGTTTCAGGACCTAGTCAAACCAACCCGTACCAGTCCGGGTGGAATGGTGGATGGAAACAACCCCCATACCCTCAGTGGATGCCACAATATCTGTATACTTGATAGTCGTGGAAATAGGCATGGAGGCCACAACTGCCACAAACATCAACATATCAACAACCATTCCCATTTCCATCACTTTCTATGGTTAACCCTTACTTTCAGTCACAACAACTTATTCCAGGGTTGCCATCTTCAACTACTCAACCTACAAATCCAACAAATTATCCACCACAACCACCAAGACCTACATCTATGCCAACTCAACCAAATCCTAACCCCAATAATAAGGTTACACAGCCAGTGTATAACAATGAGCCAATAGGATACTCCACTTATCCCATAAACACATTAGAGATAGATGGAGTCCAGTTGAGGTTAGGGAAGGCTCTTTTGGGGCCCACTATTATAGAAATCAATGAAGAATCCGAGCCAGAACCAATTAAGGAACCACCTTTTCTTGAAAGGTTTCAATCTGAACCAATACTAAGGGAGGATTCTCAATCTGGATTTGATTTGGTAAATGAATTACGCAATGTTAATATAAAAATTCCTTTATTGCAGGCTATCAAGGATATTCCGGTTTACACAAAAATGATTCATGAACTTTGTACTCAAAAGCAGAAAAAGAAACAAGATCCAAAGACTATTCAAGTCATTGGACAATTAGCAGATCTTATGCTTTGGAATTTAACCATTCCAAAATATTTTGATCCAGGAAGTCTGGTCATCAAGGTAACAATTGGTAAAGTAAGCATTCCTAATACTCTTGTGGATTTGGGTGCTACAATTAATGTAATGAAAAATGAAACAAAGGATAAATTATCCTTGGAAGGACTTAGGCCTACTCTTATAGTTCTCCAAATGGCTGATAGATCTTTAGTTAAGACAGAGGGAGTAATTGAGGATGTAATTCTTTCTATTGATTCATGGGAATATCCGACTAACTTTATGATTTTGCAGCCAAAGATTAAGTTGGGGGGATACCCCCTAATTCTGGGATGACCTTGGTTAGCAATTACGGATGCCTATATTAATTTTTGATCAAGGGACATGGTCATTTCTAATGGCAAGCACAAGAAGCAGTTAACTCTATACCCGCCAGCACAACCTTTGTTGGAAATAGAAAATCCAGTTTGGATTGATAGTGACTTGGATGAGACATTACCAATTCTAACAACTGATAAAGCACTAGATATGGGGGAACCCACAAAATATAATGTTCTTGTTAACTTTCTTCTTAATAGGCATACATTTGATAATAAAAAAATGAAAACATGGTTCTCCACTTAGGTATAAATACTCCATGTCCTTTTGGGAATTTTTCGTTGGTTGGTAATTCACAATCTCTCCCATACTTTATCACCTTCCATCACTTTCTACCTCATGATTGCTTATATAGTTCATTTTTACTTTTTGATAAGCCATCTATTTTAAGCCTTAGCAATTAATTCACCTATACAATCTGAAGCCATGGAAATTTTGCCTAATCGTACACTTAATATTAATCCACAGTTAACCCCTGAACAAATCCAGAACCTTATTACCATGATTAAAACAAATAAAGATGCATTTTCTTGGGAATACCAAGATATGTGTGGTATTCATCTTGATACTTGTACCCACCGTATCTATATTGAAGATGAAATTTGTCCAGTTAGGCAACCACAACATCGACTTAATCCTACGCTGTGTGAAATAGTTAAGGAAGAATTACAAAAGCTATTAAATGTTGGGTTTATATATCCTATCTCAGATAGTCAATGGGTTTCTCCTTTAGTTGTGGTCCCTAAAAAAATTGGTAAATGGAGAATTTGTTTGGATTATAGAGCATTAAATAAATCTACTAAGAAGGATCATTTTCCATTACCATTTATTGATCAAGTATTGGATACTCTTGTAGGTAATAAATTATTTTCTTTTCTAAATGTATTCAACGGTTACAATCAGATTCGGATTGCAGTAGAAGATCAAGATAAAACTACTTTTACTTGTCCTTGGGGGAATTTTGCTTATAGATTATTTCCATTTGGTTTGTGTAATGCTCCTGCTACTTTTCAACGAGTAGTCTTGAGCATTTTTGAAAATCTTGTCAATGATTGTATAGAGGTATATATGGATGATTTTACTATTCATGGTAATACTTATGAGGAGACCAAAGATAATTTAGAAAAACTACTTAAGCATTGTACAGACACTAATTTGTCATTAAGTCATGAAAAATGCCATATGCTTATGACTGAAGGAATTGTGCTTGGCCATTATATTTCCTCTAAAGGTATACAAGTGGATCCTAAAAAGATCCAAATCATTCAGGACTTACCCACACCTTCTAGTCAGAAGGATATTCAAAGTTTTCTTGGCCATGCAAGATATTATCGGAGATTTATTCAAAATTTCAGTAAAATTGCTTCTCCTTTCTTTGCTCTACTTGCTAAAGACATTACTTTTTCTTGGACACCTGAATGTTAGGAAGCTTTTGAAGCCATCAAAACAAAACTTGTAATCACGCCAGTTTTATGAGGACTCAACTGGGAGTTGCCATTTCATATCCATACAGATGTTTCAGATTATTCGATGGGGGCGGTACTCGGCCAAAAAGAGGATAATATCTTCTACTCTATTTATTACATCAGCTTGAATTTCACAAGGGCTAAGGTAAATTATACAATAACTAAAAAAATAATTTTTAGCTATTGTCTATGCGATCAATAAATTTTGGAATTATATTACTGGGTATAAAGTGTTTGTTCACACGGATCATTCTTCCATTTGATTTCTAATGAATAAACCTGTGGTTACTGGTAGGGTCATTAGGTGGTTGCTTTTGCTTCAAGAATTTGATATAACTATACTTGATAAGCCTGGTCGAGAAAATGTGGTTGCAGACTTTTTATCTAGGTTGCAACACTCTGACGTCGAGCCCTCTCCAGTCAATGATGCATTTCCCGATGAACATTTGTTTTCCATATCTAGAAATAGCTCGTGGTTTGTTGATATTGCCAATTATCTAGTCACATGTAAGTTTCCACCTCACTTCTCTTCTCGGGAGTGGTGGAAGTTGGTTGGACTTAGTGGGAAATACACATGGATCAATGGATTACTCTTTCGCAATGGCATTGATAATATCATGCGACGTTGTGTATGTGAAGATGATGTCTTTGATATACTTCATGCATGTCATAAAAAGCCATGTGGGGGACATTCTGCTGCTCGGAGAACCACCCAGAAAATTCTTACCATTGGATACTATTGGCCTATAATTCACAAAGATTGTAGGTGCTATGTTCATCATTGTGACAAATGTCAGCGCATGGGTCGACCTACACGATCAGATGAGATGCCTTTACACCCCCAATTGTCTATCAAGCCATTTGAGAAATGGGGCCTTGATTTTGTTGGGCCAGTCAATCCACCCTCACAAAACAAGGAATATATCCTTGTATGCACCGATTATGTCACCAAGTGGGTTGAGGTAGTAGCTCTCAAACATGCCAGAGATTCAAAGGTAGCAGATTTCTTGTATTCTGAGATTTTTACAAGGTTTGGTGTACCCCGGGAGATAACCACAAATCAAGGACCATAGTTTACATCTGAGCTCATTGTTGCTTTGGTTCGTGAGTATGAGACCTGCCATCAAAAGTCTTCTCCTTATCATCCTCAAGCTAATGGACAAGTTGAAGTTACTAATAGGGAGATTGAAAATATTCTTACCAAGACAGTCGCACTTCATAGGCGTGATTGGGCTACACAGCTTCCTGAAGCTGTGTGGGCTTATCGCACAACATGGAAAACCACCATTGGTTTGACCCCTTATGAACTTGTTTATGGTAAGAAGGAAACCCTTCCTATTGAGTTTGAGGTAAAAACTCTTTGCATTGCACTTCAATTGGGTATGAATATTTCAGATGCACAGAAAGCATAGATTGATCAATTGTATTCCTTAAGTGAATTACGCCAGGAAGCTCTCTTCCACTTTAATATTGGTCAAAAGCAATGTGCCTTATGGCATGACCATCACATCTGTCAATGGTCATTTCAACTTGGTGATTGCGCACTTTTATATGATTCTCATTTTTAGGACTTCAAGGGGAAGTTTCGCACACGTTGGCTTGGACCCTATGAGATTCAAAAAATATATGATAATGGTGTTGTTTGTCTCTGTATAGTGGACTATGAGTGAAGGACTCTCCTTATTAATGGTCATTGCCTTAAAATTTACAAGGAGCCTCTTTCTAGAGAAGCTTTCTTCCTCGCGATGGCACATGAACTTACTATTGTTCCTTTTGGTATCCTCCAGGATTGACCACATATATATATATTTATATAATAATAAAGATCCAACAATGAAAACCTTTGGGCATTGTTGGCCAGTCAATATCTAAAAACCGGATTCTGGCAGATACTAGCTGCAAAATAATCTTAGGGGTGAAAACCGATTTTTCGGCGCCTCTAAGCGGTGGTAGGTTGAAAACCGAGATGCCGGCGACCTGTTTTCATTATCAAAAAAATAAAAACAAATAAAATAAATAAATAAAGAACAAGAAGCGCCTATCCACTTCTCTACCAGGAATGATCTTACCTTTTCCACGCCTCTCTGTTTCTGCCATGGTTGTTTGTGGATTTTAGCCAACAACCATTTTTTTGCTCGATGCTATCTTCTATGTTTTATTACAGGTACTCTTATTCCTGGTTCCAACTCCTATCATTTCTTTGCCAGGAGGTGCTATTTCCTTCCACATGTGTGACAGGTGTTCGTTGGGTCTTTTCTGCACGATGCCTTGTTGTCTGTTGCTAGATCATTGCTTCATTGGCTTACGTTGTCATCTTCTCTCGGTCGTTCTGACGACCCCTTTTTTCATACTCGTTTGTTGTCTTTCATTTATCACTCTTTTGTTGTCCCTTTCACGAGATTTTCTTTTGGCGCCATCATTCGTCAGTATGACATCTTGTCACTGTAGACACATAAAAATGACCTAGGCCCACAAGCTCTTCTTCTAACCCTAATTAGGGCATTTTAATAATGTCCTTGACTCACTTTCAACTATTAATTAGATAATTCATAATTATTTAATTAATTCATATCTGATTATTCTTCATGATTATTAAATAAATAATTTTATTTATTTATTTAATTATGTCACTAATTAAGTCCTCTTCTTCCTAAAATTAAATAAATTCTTATTTATTTAATCCATCTTCCACTATAATTAAATAATTATGTTTAATTATCTAATTATTAATTAGCCTCTTCTCTCCTAAATTAAATAAGTTTTATTTATTTAATATTGGTCCTCTCTCTTGAATTTTGAATTAAATCATTATATTTAATTTAAAAGGTTCCTTTGTCACATTCTTCTATAATTAAATAATATCTTTATTATTTAATTCCCACCTAAATTAAATAGCTTTTTTTATTTAATTTCTTCTAAATCTTATTTATTTAAAATAAGTCACAGCACCTAAATTAAATAATTTTATTATTTAATTTCTCCTCTTTTATTGTGCTCATTTTAAATAAATATTATTTATTTAAAATAAGTCACACTTTTTAAATTCCCTCTTTTAGTAAATAATTTAAATTAAATTATTTACTATCACATGACCCCACCCCTTTTGAATTAAAATAATTTTTAATTCAAAAAGTCAACATCCCCTCTTGATTTAAATAATTATTTAATTCTCCAACGACTTTGTTTTATGTGCCCAAAATCTTTTGTCACATGCACTGTTAGCCATTGATTTGATTTTCTAGAAATCAATCTTGACCCTTTATTTTGAATCTAACCTAATGTTTCCCTAACCCTAATTGTGGATTGCTATATGGAATCTCGTCCATTGATTCTAGGGCACTTGCTAACTTTCAATCTTGGCCATTCACACAAAATTGCATCTTATATAAAAGAGCAATTTTGCTCACATCTTGCATCTCTTATCATCTTACATTGTCATATTTTACCTCTCTCATCTCTTACATTTTTAGAACATCTTGCATTTTATATTTTATCATCTAACATTGTCTTTTGCAGATCATTTACATTGCATGTAGATTTATATTCTCTTGCATTTTAGATTAAATCCTTCAACACTTGCTAGGTCATGTCATAAACTTATTTTGCTCACACAAAGGCTAAGGGTATCCATCATATTGCAGCAAGTAGAGGAGGTTCAATAGAAGTGAGCCATGGGGGAGAGAAATGGGTGAGACTGTTCTAGTCTCATTCATTTTCTCTTTATTCCTCCTTTGCATTTTATTGATTGATTGATATTATTATTGCATGCATGTTCTAACCCTAGTTTTATCTTGCAAGGAAATATATTTAGATCATTACAGTCACATCCACCTCCTTTTCAGTCACATTTTCGTAGATTTCCAATCTTCTTCGTCATCTTGGTGCATGCGACGTACATTTTGGGTGATCGTGGTAATCGGTAATGGATTTTTCTCTACCTCTTTCTTTATTTTATTTAATGTTATGGTTTCCTTCTATCGAATGCTCCTTTTCCCCATGGATAGTTCAACCAATCAGCTGGGGGGATGGACTGTCTATGTCATCATGCCTTCTGAGGGTTGTCATTTCCATTATTTCCGCCTTCAAAATTTGGGTTGTCATCACCATTATTTCTGCCTTCAAAATCTAGGTTTTCATCGCCATTATTTCCGCATTAAAACTCTCATTTACTATATTTACCATCATCTTACAACTAAATAGTCACTGCTAAGTTTAACTATTGAACACTATTTTTCTGGAAGTTGTATTCTTGCAAACTTTGGTATGAAGTGTAGTGAGTTCCTGTGAACATGGTAAGAGGTCACCGACCACGGCATGAGCCCATCACAATGCAAAATTTGAAAACACATGTTGAGGCGTATGCAAATTTTCAAAAGGCTCATTGGGATACCTATTTCAAGCGTTTGTGAGGGTTTGATGAGAGGGTGGTGTTGGAATTTTCCCATAATTTTTGCAACCAGAAGACTACTATTTGAGGGATTGATATCACGGTTACAATGGACACCATTGCGAAGGTTTTTGGACTTCCAATGAGCGGAGAACAATATTTTCCAAAAAAATCAAAGCAATCCACAGAATTGCAACCAACACGAAAGAAATTCTTACAATGAGGAGAATCTATAGAAATGGTTTCTGACTAGGGTACCAAGCTGCAATCTTTACTAAGGCATTGGAGGGAGGTTGCCAAGTACATAATTCAATATACTACTTGTGAAGGAAGATTTCAATACGTCTTTGCCCAACATTTCAAATTTATGTTGCATTTACGGCAAGGGTTGTTGATTAATGTTCCTTACTTTCTATATCGAGCTTTGCAATGGATGTCCAAAACAGTTCGAAGCGGTAAACCCAACTATTTATCTCACCACAACTTAATAAAACTTTTGGTAGTTTGGGAATTAAAATTGTTGACTCCTCCTGGTGATTGGGATTCATTCGTCCATTCTCAAGATGGTGAGGATACTGGACCCTTTGAGGAAGAGGAATCTTCCACAAAGGGTTCCTCTAAAGATAATTCTTCACATGAGGAGTCTGGTTCTGATAAAACACCTAAAAGGACTAGTGACAAGAAAACTAAGGAGAGCCCTGGAAAGTCTTCCGTACAAACCCCAGGACCTAGAAAAAGAATAACCAAAAGTGCTACAAAGAAAGATTCCTCCAAACTCAATAAGTCAAAACCTTTGCTTTCTGGTGAGGAAAGTTGTGAGAAAAGTTGTGAGAAACAGGAACCCTCAAATACAACACCCATTGGTCAATCTGGGGACAGGAGGGGAAAAAAAAAGTTTGATGCTTTGTCTAAGTTAGATAATCTAGCTAAGGTAGTTGGTAATGTGTTGGCATCTGAATAAATAGAGGTTCTATCTGAAGTCTCAGGAAAGTGGGGAAAATTTCATAGAGAATTGAGTAGGGAAATACATCAGAAGGAAAAAGAACAAATATCAAGCCAACAAGTTGATGACCCTCTAGAACATTCACCCAGTGTCCACTTAGAAAACGAGCCAGCTAATCTGAGTTAATTAAAACAAGCAGAAGTTACTAGGGTTATGACACCATCAAAAACAAATCAAGAATAAGAGGTTGTGAAGGAGGTAGCCCCAAAAAATGAAGAACAGATTCCAAAAGAACCCATGGATAGTATTGATAATAACCCTCAAACATAAGTTTTTGCAGAGGCTGAAGACATTGACCATGAAGAGCAAGATATACCCTTTACTTTTGCTCCCCAGGAAGAAGAAAGGATGGATGAAATAAGCAAGAATGTGGAGGAAGAATTTGAAGCTGCAGAAGAATTTGAGGAAGAAAGAAATCCTCCCCTAAGTATGATAGAAAAGGAATTACATGACCTAAAAGAGGAATTGACCCAGGTACAGGTGGAAAACCAGACATTGCATGGTCTGCTCCAGGAAGCTCATTCTACTGTCAATTCTCAAGCAAAGGAAATTGGAGAACTCAGGGTTGAACTTGATAGAAAAATAGATTCTATCTAGGAACATGAACAGAGGGTTCAAACAATGTGGCAACACTGGATTGATGAATTCAAGGGCACTCTGCAAAAACTCATAACTCTTTCGGGTTTGTAAATTTTACATAGGGACATGCAAAATTTCTAGCTGGGGGGAAATGATGAGTATAGAATCAGTCCACTATTTTTACCTTATAATTTCCTTTTTATCTATATCCTTGTCCCTAATCCTGTCACCATTTTCTAAAGGAACCTTAATATTTAATAAAATAAGGAAATAAGTTAGGGATTGATAAATTACTGAAAATCATGATAAATCCGATTGTTTTGTGGTAGGAGATGGTTCGAAAGGAAGTTGAAGGTTGTTACAAATACGAGGACCTCAAGAATCTAATGAAGTGAAACCAGAAAATAGATGTTTAGACTTTTTATTTTAGTTAAAGTTGTTTTAGTTTCATGCTAAAATTGGCCTGTGGCTTTTTATCAATCTAAAGACTCTTGTTTGTGAGTGGCTGAAAGGCTGAACGAACAAACAAACTTATCTATTGTTTTTAGTATAATCAAACGATATATATGCATGATGAAAACATAATATCAATAGATATAATTGAGATATCAGATTCGCATACTAGAAAGATCGACATATTATTTTGTATCAATCATTTTATTAGATGAGAATTAGCATGGAGTAGATTGGTGTTTCATGATTTCCATCATTCAATAATTGGCGAAGGCAGGGCCCATTTCCTCGGTTATTGGTGATTTTAGCAGTAGATTTATATGCATGGTAATGTGAGTTTTATAGCCATTTGATTAATTTGATTTCTGTGATTAAATGATTGGTTACTATTTCTTAATTGATTCATTCATTGCAACTGTGTAATTCATTTTGGCTTAATTCTATTGTTTGGATCCCTATTAATTCATTCAATATCTGTTGATATGTATGTTTAATCGAGTTAATGACTGCCAGTCTGAAAAAAGTTTGGTATCATAGAACGGAATCGTAAAAAGCTAAACATGGAAATGTGAGATATTCTATTATAACTAGCATCCTTGATTTTGTCTCTCTCATACTTTTTATTTTGCTTTATAGAATTTTATTTCTCTTTTGTTTTATGTTGGTGATCTATTTTTGTTGCAGAATTATTTCTTTACAAGTTCCTGTCACATATTGTGACAGGAAGTTTGCCAGTTGGAGTTTTGCTTGAACACAGATTTCATTAGTATGCATTCATCAACCCTTGGTTTATAAACTGCATCTCTTTGGCATACTGCCACAACACAGTTCAAAAGCTTACGTTCTCGGATTGACACTTTAGGATAAACTGAGGAAACCATTTCCAAGAACTTAAATTAAGCCTATTTCAAAATAAATTAAACACCACAGTTTAGTCCAATCATGCAGTTTGTTGGGTTTGGAATTGTTGGAGCGCCTTTTGGTAGGCTTGTTGTGTCGCTTGCAAAGTGATGCTATATAGATTGGCTATGCTTGGATTTGGTGGTAAATATGGAAGATTCGGAATGGTATGTGATGGTGTGATGAGATTCTGTTGGGGTGGTTGTTGAGGTGTTTGGATGATGACGATGGGTTGCGAGGTGGCAGGTATGGTGAATGAGTTAGGTCCTTGGGAGACCATGCTTTGTGATGTGGTTGATTGAGGTGTTTGGATTGACACCACATGTTGTGATATCGATGGTATTCCTGGAGGATTTGGGACACTTGATGTGTTGATTTGATTCAACTGATTTTGGATAAGTAAAGGGGGTTGCCCTAAACCAAGGATTGGTGTGGATGATGATATCAGTGGAGGAAGTGGTGGAGGGATAGGTGGTATGCTTCCTTTCAAAAGTGATGATGAGGGATCAAATATTCCTCCCTATCCAAATAATCCACCTTCTCCTTGTGAGGTCATGGGGAGAGATATTGGTGTGTTGAGAGGATATGTTGGTACAATAGTGAAAGCAAAAGGAGTATTGACCTATCATGAAAGATGAGTGTAACATAGGGGTGTTTTGGATCTTGGGGGATGGATTGACCCAAGATGGTGTTTTCATCCAAGTCTTGATTATTTACAAGGGGACGTGTTTGAAGAGCCTGAAGCAAGGAGCTTCCCTTGTTGACAATTGGTTGAGTTGGAGCAAGAGATGATGTCGGTTGGGGAATGGGTTGAATGATGCTTTGAAAATATGGTGTGAATGAGACTGGGGGAATAATCCTAAGAGGCTTCTCCACAATAGTGTTTATGTCAAAGTCTGAGGGGAGTTTAGCCCCTTCTTTTGCCAATTCTAGCATGTATTGTGAAGGATTGAGTCTCATCATGGCATTGACAATTTTTTGATTCTCGAGATTTTGGACCATTTCTATGATTTCATCTTGAGTCATCCCCAAGATATTATTGGTGATGTCTTCCACTTAACCTTCCTCTTGAGGATCTTGTGGTAGTAGAGGAAGATTGGGTGGGGGATTGCTAGATCCCATAGGATTTATTTTGGGTGTGGTTTGACTTAGGTCACTTTAAGTAGATGTTTCCTTGTTGGCTTCCATGTTCTTCTTGTATTGAGATCGATTTTGCACCATAAAAGAAGGATCAACTTTTAGTTACAAAGAAGAAAAACCAAGTTTGTTCAAGGATCAAAGGATGGTGATGAGATAGATGAAGGTTGGATGGTGTGAATTATTAAACTCTTTAGAATCTTGAAGGGACACTATACTTTAGGACTTTTGGATTTTTAATTCTTGATTTGATTTGTTTTGGATTTGGATTTGGATAATGAACTCATAAACCCCAAGAGGTTGGATATTTATCTTCGAGTAAATTTGTTCACAAGGATTGATAATTTAACTAAGCACATGAAGAAGGATTCATCTACACATACTTAGTCAAACAAGATTATTTTTTATTTGATTTAAAGGATTTTCCAAAAGTCTAGTATGATTTGATTTTTCCAAGATTCAAAGGGTTGTTTGGCGGGATGAGGTTTGATTAATGTTTGAAGGATGGGTGAAAATGATGACTTTGATCCTATATTATACCTAGATAGAACTCCTTTCTACAATACCTTGGTATTGAAGAACATGCTTGTACTTCCTATGTGAGAAATTCAAACCTTTGAAAGAGACTTCGATTTTGTAGGTAATAAAATTTGTACAAATTAGGATTGTTGTTTGAAGATTTCTTGTAAAATTTATAGACCAACCTTTCTCTAACTTTCTGAAGTATTGAAAGACATTCCTCACGAGCTTTTGGACTAAGGAGCTTATGACAACTTGGTTTGAGAACTTCCAATTTTTGATAAATCATAGGATCAAACACATGTGAGGTTCAATTGTCTATTATCTTGCTTAGATGGATTCTTTTTGCCACAAACACTTTCATGAATATGTTTCAAACTGAATGTCTAATGTCCTAATTTATTTTCATCCCACAAGGTCCATTAGATGGAAATCAAGGAAATCAAGGCAAAAGTTTCCCAATTTTGACTTTAGTAAGAACAAATTGTGATATAAATCCAAATACTTAGAAGTATATAAGGATGAAATCCCTAGGGCAAGCAAGAGCACTTTGGATTTGTTAAAAGTATTTTTTCCTCCTAAAGGGTTTGAAATTTTGAGGATTTTGGTGGATGTTTGTTTTCAAGTATTTTAGACCCAAACAAAGTGTTTTGTTTCAAAAAAGATACACAATCCTAGGATAAAATGAGACAATATTTATTGAGTTCTCACTTGGATAAATCTAGCTATGCCTACTCTTAGTGAATGATTAGATGCTTGACCACACTAGCTCCCCTCCATGACACACACTTCTTGAGTCAGCCAAGCATCAGTACCCATGAAACTCCCATGGCATACTTCACATCTCTACCAAGAGCCATAAAAATGTGGGATGACTTCAGAACGACCATTCTTGCATCAACAAATAGATTTAAGGATTTGGTTCTTCTAAACAAAATCTTTTAGTATAGGCATTTTTTTCATGGGGAATCATCCATATGAAAAGAGACCATTGTTTCCCTTCTTGTTGGAATAATCCTCATGATACTTGAACTTTCCTCAAGTGCCCACACTTATATACCAGTTGGAAGTCACTTGGCTTTAGCATGTTACCGGTTGGGTCGTTCCCTAGGATGATTACTTTTTCGCACCAAGTAGGCCCTCTAAGGATAAACAAAAGTGAGCAAGCACATCTGAAGTTTGGTCAATCTTTGTTGAGGAACAAAGAGAAAACACTCGTGATATAATCCACTCACACTTGCAAGATTTTGTTCAATTTTAAGAACCCAAATTGAAGTGTGGAGGTAATCACTTACACAACTTAATATCACAAAAAATCTTTTTGATTCTCAAGATCATCATGAGATGCGAGAGAAGTGCATACGTATTTTTAAAAGATATTACTTTGGATAAAGGATTACAAAACATAAAAGGCACATGTTCATTTTAATCCTTCAAAATCAAGAATATGAGTTCTTTTTAAGCACCAAATTTGAAGTGTGATATTTTTTTGTTCAATTGTTAAGTCCCAAAAAAAATCTAGTAAGTGTCTAATTTTCTTTTTAACCCTTTGATTGTTCTTTTTAAGTCCAAACAAAAATTATTGAGTCCTAAAAGCATGAAGATGACAAAATCCTTAGAAAAGGGATTATAATTTCTCCCCAAAGTGTTTAAAAACACTTGATACAATGAAATGATAATGCCATAGAGAAATCCTTGTATTTGTTTTCTCCCCTCACCTTTGATCAAGCCCACCTACAAAAACTGGTTAATATTGCAGGAACAAAGGCTAAAAACTAGTTTGAAATCAAAAGCAATCAAAATTAAGGAGCACATGTGAAAATTGAAATGAAAATTGTCTTTTACCCAAATCCAACAGTGTAGTATACGATGGTGGTGCAATTTAAAGAAGTCAGTGTCACTATATAGCACTGCTTGGGACTGATAGTGGCGGACTGTACAAAACTAGTGAGCGCAAATGCGACATTGTTTTGACAACGGCAGAGTTTGGAGTTTGGAATTCAAATTTATTTGGCGGGAATGACTCAGCGTTGTAGTTTGGAGTTTTTTAGTGTCACTATATAGTGACGCTGGACTGATAGTGGTGGAGTTTCACGGTTAGTGGTGCAATTTTTTGGTAGACACAAAAACTCAACAAAAACCATGAAATTTATCAAAAAAACATGTTAGATTCTTCAGATTCGCCCTCCTTCTAGCATCAAAATGTGAATGGTGTTCCTAAACCTGCACAAACACACAATTAGTCCAATATGCAAGTTAGAAACATCATTCCCCATGAAATTCATTTGAAATATGAAAACAAGAAATAAAATGAAGAACACAATGAAAAAGTTATTAAATCCTATTTAAATGCTAAAACTCTCAATCCCATGGAGGAATTGGTGCAATTTTGATGTGGAAAATGGCCCTTTCCCAACTCCTTGCAAGCTTGATGATCAATGGTGAAGATTTGATGCTCCTTGGTGAAATTTCTCCATAACCTAGCTAATGAGAATATGAAAATGGATAAAGATGAATGGAGATTGCTCAAAACTTGAAGATAGTAATGTTGCATGAAGTTGTGGATCCAAAATTCAAATGAGAGCCTTTTATTTATAGAAGAGAATGATGGAGAAACAGGCAAAAAGGAATGAATGTGTGACTAAACATGAGCCAATGGCAAGGTGCCACTTGTCAACATGTCAGTGGAGGAGGAATGAGCACATTTTGATGAATGTGCAAATAAATGTAGTTAGGTGGATATTTGAAATTGATGAAAAGACAAGTTGGAGGGAGAAAGAAATGGAATTAATGCCACTTGGCTCAAGGCAAAAGACATGTAAGAGGCTTTTAATGCCTTGTTGGATGTACACATCCTTTTGGAGGGATTTTTTAATTTGAAGAATATTCCCTCTTTGATGCCATGTTCAGAGAAAATAAGAGATTTAATAAATCAATTAAAATGATTTTCTTATGCAAGTTGCAAAAGCTAGAGGATTTGAGGGATTAGGATTAAGTAATCAAGATTTGATTAATTTAAAAGGAGATTAGCTAATGTGACAATTTGATTTAGATTTTTGGGTTGATTTAAATCAAAGTTGAGAGGAATATGAATTTAGACTTAATTAAATAAAGTTTAATTTATTTAATTAAAGAGAATGGTGTTAGTTTTAAATCAAATAAAGATAAATTTATTTAATTAAATGAGATGAGTTTAGAGATTAATTAAATAAATTGTATTATTTAATTAGAAAAGGGACTATAGGATTTAACTAAACAAAATTATTTATTTAATTAATAGAAGATGATGACTTAATCAGATAAATTTGATTTATTTAATTAAGAGATGAATGATGAGTTTAATTAAATAAAGATTATTTAATTAAATGACTAGCAGAGGAGATGATTCAAGATGAACTGATGTTAATAAAATTAGGATCAAGTGTATAGGATCAATCTATATATTTTTCATGTCTACAGTTACCAATGTGCAAGCTTGTAGGGGGTTTGGGCATTTTCCAAGAAAATCCAAGCAGGTTATCTCTGGATTGTGGAAAAAACAAGAGGCATGGTTGGATTCCTAACCTAGAAAACCTAAAATACATTGGGGAAGCTACCAAACAGCTAAATATCAACGAGATTTTGAAATTAGGGAAGGGCAAACTGTTGATATTTTATCCTTGATGTCAAAATTGTTATTATGGCACTTTAGTCTTGACTCCTTGGTCTTGGCATTTCATTGGTGCAGCTATGGTATCTTGGCAATGACTTTGTGATACTTGATTCAATATTAGATTACTCTTGGTCTATTCATGTTTTGGCAGTCAGTACTTTGATTATGGATATTATTATGGCTTTGGTTTACATTCAGATTTGCTATATCTTATGGTATTGATCAAATTGAGCTTCATGTGTAGATAAAGGTTATCTTGTTTATATAGGTATATGGCATGGCTATTCAGGTATATCATTTCAACTCATTCATTATCATATGTTTTACAATTCCATTGATACTTATCAGGTTTATTCACTGGTATCATTGGTTGATCATGGCACATATCTCTCTAATGTCATCGGTTATGATACATTGCTTGTTACATGGCATATTAGGTTGGAATTATACTAATGTTCTCTTTGGCACTCGATTCTGATAATTCATTTGGCATCATTGATATATGAGGTTTATATTCACTCTTCAATTGGTTCTTTCATTTCATAGCTCTCTTACATGATTTTGGTGTCACTGGTTAGGACACAATGAGTGACATCTATGGAGTCTTCATCCGGATTTTATGGTTCAGATTGGCTTGAGTTCATAATCAACTACTAAAAGTGATCTTTGGTTATCATAGTGTTAATTGTATGAGTCTTGGTAAAAGTCACCTCTATGGATTAAAGGTAAATCATGGCAATATTATAATGTTGATTTGAGGCATTATTTTGGCTTACTTACATTTGTAAATGACTTAGAATGAAGTCATGTTTGATTCGAGTCCTATAATTGTTGATTTATTAGGCCTCAAGGCCGACAGGAAGCTTGTGGATATAAGTAAAAGTCACTTTGAAGTGACGAGACATCGACATATTTGAAAAGAGTTGAAATTGCATGTAAATAATTATGTCAGACTTATTGTATGGTATTAAGTTGATGTGGTCTAAATGTTTGAAACCGCAGACTTGAAAAAGCAATGATTATTTGATAACTAATAAGGTTTCCTTTTAGACTTCAAATGGTATTATGATTTGTTAAAAGGCATTGAATGCCTTTGATTTGAATGTCTTGAAGAAAAAGGTAAGAGAAAGGAGTCTAGGGAAAATCATTTTGATTTTTTCATTTTGCTAAGGGCTAAAACCCTAGCCTCAGTCGCCCCCATGGTTTTTCATTCTCAATCGTTACTCAGTCATTTGTTTCTCTTGTTGCAAGTCGACACAAGGTTGCTTCAAGCTCTCTATAGGAGACATGCTTCGGTTGGTGCTTGGTCATACATTTTGCATTAGGTGATTGTGAAAGAAGATTAGTTGTTTTTTTCTCCAATTGGGCACTTGTCAAAACCTAGTATTTTGTTGATTACTTTTGTTGCATCATAAGGTATTTCCTTCGTTACTTGTTTTTATCAAATTTGAAAGGGAATATTGGCTCTTCTACTCATTTTTTGGATGGAATTTTCTATTTTTGTGTTTGAAATTGAAAATGCTAAAATGGGGTAGATTGTTCTTTGTCTATAAATGCATCTACTTCAGTTACATTACATTTCCTTACTCAATTGTGGGCAGTCTGAAAAAGTCGTTTATTTTTTGGTTATTAAGTTTATAATGAGATGGGGTCGGTTACTATTTCTTGTTGTGATATTCGAGGATATATTTATTCCATCAAAATCCTTCAAATTTGAAAATGGTTTTATTGGTGCATGCATTATAATGATTTTGTTTTAGATGGCATTATTGGTGCAGATATGTCATTCTTTCAGGGTTCTGGTTTCTAACATAAAAATATGATACCTGGTAAATATTGGACAAAAAGTTAGTAATTATTGAATATGCCTATATTGATGGATAGCATACATATATTTTGTTGTAATGACAAAAAAAGAGGGTGATTGAACTCGGTTTTGTATTTTGTCTATTCATGAGAGACATATGTGATGACTCTATTGTAGAAAATCTGGAGAAACTTAAATGCAGTATGAGAAGTCTTGATATGTGAATATGTCTAGAATTTTGAAGGTTCAACTGAGAACCTTGAGGATTTTAGGGGTATTCATTTGAGAGGCTCTTGTGAGTTAAAAGAGAAATAGAGAGATCCTCTACGCTATTATAATTCTATAAATTGAAAAGGGGTTGGTGCTCCTTGAAATTGGTGTTTCAAAATAAGGGGTTGGTGCTCCTTGAGATTAGTGTCTCTAAATGAGGGTTTGGTGCTCCTTGAGTTGGTGCTTATAAATTATCCTATAAGGCATTGTAAGCAGTGGTTTTTGAAATTAAGCTAGTAAGGCAGTTTAGGAGTGGTTTTTCTACCCTAGGAGGGTTTTCCACTCGACAAATTCTTTGTCTTATGGTCTTAATTGCTTTGATGTGATAATGCTTCATGACTATGATGTTTTGTGAGTAGTTGTTCTTATCAGTCTGAGCTTGGTTGAATCTTAGTCCCTTCATCACTGTAAATGTTCATATCAAAATGTTTTGCATAAGTGTTCTATCATGTTAAAGATTCAGATTCAAAAGAAAGATTAAATGTATTCATTTGTTTCAGAGATCAAGAATTGTTTTTTTGAACTAAATCCCTTTGTTGTTTCATGCTTATCATATGTCATTCCATTTCACAGTTGGTTTTGTATCTCAAAAGTTTGCATTGAAATCTGGTAATCCTAAAGTGTTTAAACAATGTCGGTCATCTCTTTTACAATTGCAAGATAACTCTCACAAGGATTATTGGGATAAGTTGTCAAAATGAACAATGCTAATGTTGTCATAAATGCTCTCAATGCAATTAGTAATCTTTGTTGTCAATAGAAAGGATACCAGGCTCAAAATTCTTGATTAAAGTTTTAAAAGATTTAGACATTGATTCACCCCCACTCTCAGTGTAGGTCCATACTCCAACAATTGGTATCAGAGCGTAGGGTCCTCTGATGGGTCTAATCAACCTAGGATTGATTCTAGTATTGGATTTTGTTTAAAATGTCTCAAGCTCATGAAGGCACATCTATGACTAGAGCTTCGTTATTTGATGGAATGGATTATGTATTCTAGAAAATTAGAATGGAAACTAATTTGACTTCTATTGATCTCGATGTGTGGAGCATAGTGTTAACTGGGTACACTGTACCAACTACATTGTCCACAACTTCTGATGAAAAGAAAAAATATGAAACCAATGCTAGAGAAAAACATGCTCTCTTGTGTGCATTGACTAAAGATGTCTTTATCAAAGTCATGCATTGCAATTCAGCTAGGGAAATTTGGGTTAAACTTGAAACCATCTATCAAGGAAATAAAAAATTTAAACAGTCAAAAGTCCTTACTCTAAAACATCAGTTTGAGGAAATAAAAATGAGGGACGATGAAAAATTTGTTGATTACTTCTTGAGAGTTGATGAAATTGTCAATTCTATGAAAGGGCTAGGATAAAAGAATTTTATGTTGTAACTAAGGTCATCAGAACCTTACCAACTAAATTTGAAGCTAAGGTTGCTACTCTTCAAGAAAAGAAACACTTTGACCAGCTCACCTTAGACAGCTTACAAGTCACTTTGAGTGCCTATGAAATGAGAATCAGTAAAAAAAATTCTAATGGAAAAGAAACTACCTTAAACACTGAAAAGAAAGAAAAAGATGAAGTTAGTGAGTCAGAATTTTCTTATTCTATAGAATCCCATTTTGTTAGAAAGCTTGAAAAGGGATCTAGAAAATATAAGGGAAAACGTCCCTTTAAGTGTTTTAACTGTGGAAAAATAGGTCACTTTGTTGCAAAGTGTCCCTATGGTGATCATAATACTGACAATGAGAAATCTAAAAAATTGCCTAAGAAAAAGGCCTATAAACCTAAACGAAATTTCAACTTCAAAAAGAAGAAAAGTTTATTCAGTAAAGATGAAACAGACACTGAATCTGAAGATTTTTTTGCTGAAGAAGAATAATATTATTCATGGCTAAAATCATTCAGAAAGGAGATACAAACAATAATGATAATGAAGAAGGTGAAGTAGATCTAGAAGGTGAACTGAAATGTGCTTTAAAAGAGACTAAAAAACTCAAAAAGAAAATTCTAGCTTAAGAACAAAAATCTGCTCAAGAACAAACTTCAAATCAAGGAATAGTCTCTTTAAAGACTCAGCTTGAAGAAGCCAAGAGAGTTGAGGATTGTCTTTGTGTTGGTATAAGTTATAAAGATCAAGAAACACATAAACTAGAAAATGAGGTTGCTTCTTTAAATAAATGTTCAGATAATGATTCCTTGTTAAAAGAACTAACACTTAAAGATGATATGATTATAAGTCAGAAAATTGAAATTAAAGAATGTAAGAGGATAGCAGATGTTGTAAGGTCTGATTTGGAGATTAAAAATATTGAATGTCTAAAACTTGAAGGAGAAGTAGTTTCTTTAAGAAAAGAGCTTGAAAGTGTCAAGGTTCAATCAGGTAAAATTCATAAATTTGATCACAGCACTAATATATTGAATGAGATGTTGGGCATACAAAAGCATTCTAAGGATCCTACTGGAGTGGGATATGAGGTTGGACAAAGCTCTACCAAAGAATCTAAAAGCATTTTTGCTACTATAGATGGAAAAAAATTTACACCAAGAATAAAGGTTGATCTTGGTCACCATGTTGTTGCACCGAAGAGTGTAGAGAAAACAAAATTAGAGGATAACACTACTGCTAGAAGACAACTCAAAGGTACTCACAGAGAAAGGAGAAATGTCTTCAAAACTTCACATCCTTGTCATTTAGGGATAATCATTCTTTTCAAGGATATTGTTATGTTTGTAACAACTATGGTCATAAGGCAATTGATTGCATGAGATGGTCAAATAAGAATCATTCTAATGTCTCTAGAAATGAAAATGTGGTGTGTTACAATTGTAACAACTTTGGTCATTTTTAAAAAGATTGTAAAATGAATACAAGTGATAATTATGATGGGAACAAAGTTGGAAATGTTTTTAGGAAGTATTATGTCCCTCAGATCAATCACCAAGTCATTTTTTTCAGATGTAATAGCATTGGGAATAAAGTACAAGAATGCAGATTTAATAGAAAGACAAGTACTTTAAGCAAACAAGTGAAAAAGTCTACATTGGTGTGGAGAAGAAAGAGCAATAAAGATGAATGTGTGGAAAATCCTTGTGCACTCCTTGCACATGTGATACCATCTAGATATTGAGAAGAAGAAAAGACTCAGGGGGAGTCTATTATGGTAACACATTTTACCCCTATAAAATCTAGAATGAGGTATGACAACATACATTTTCTATTGGTGGTAAAGAAGTAAAGAAGAGGTCTGTAAATGTCAATATTTCATTATGTTTATTCTGATTATATTGATTATAAAGGTTTACATATGATATGGTAAGTTTATGAGAGCCTTGGTTATAATAGATATCATCATGTTTATTACACTATGTATAACTGATCAGCTCTGCAGGTTGTTAAGGAATTCAAGTTTGAAGTACATTGACAATCCTTTGGTGAGTTTTATGCTTTAATGACTCAAATCATAAGGTGCACGTTGACTGCATACAAGAGATGGTTAAGTTTCTTATATTTGATGTCTTGAAATCATTCATTTATATTGGTATTGATGGATTCTAGCTTAACCATTCAGAAGGTCCATGAGTTAGCTGATGTCAATATATTTCCATGAGATAATGGTGGCTTGGACTTCGAAGCAGTATTCATTTTTTTCTTTGTCATTAAAGCTTGTTATCTTGATTGATCAGTCTCATCATTTCTTAACACTTTGTTATCATGCTAAAATGTTACTTGTTGTGCACATATTATAATGTTTGGTTTAATTTATATGAGTGAAGTTTCAGTGACAGAGCATGATAAGACAGTGAATTGTTAATATTTTAAGATGTTAGTACAATATATGGCATGTAAGGATAGTGGCAGCTAGCTGAAAGAACAATGATAGTTTATGTTGCTTGAAATTGAGTTTTATGGTGTTGTGCTTGGAAGTTTCATGTAACATTTCATGATTGGAACACAAGTATTGATGATTGTTGTAGGGACTAGTGATAGTGATTTGTATATTGCCTATCTATGACAAATTTTTAGTATGCTAACAGTATGGTATTATGATTGTTGTTATCACTTGCACAACCTTCATAAAGATAATACTTTGATAATGAAATAGTTGTTTTGCTCTAACAATACTTTTCTATTACTTGGCATTTCAAATTTTTCATGGTCTTTAGCTTGCAAGTGATAGTACTTTGTTGGTTCTTGTATGATATGATGTCCACAAAAGTTTTGATATATCTATGTATGGATTCAGAGGGAGCTTTTTAGCTCTCTAAGCAGCTTTTTGCTGCTTCAGTTGGTCCTTATTTGCTACTTAATTTCTAAATCTGCAGTTGTTTCAACTACATCTCTTGACTTTATATTGGTTCTAATTTGTCCTTGTGACAAAAAACGAGGAGAATGAGTTTTTGGTTTCTGATTCAGTTTTTGATGGCTCGGTTTTTTCCATCAAGGACAAAGGGGGATTTTGTTGATATTTTATCCTTGATGTTAAAATTGTTATTATGGCACTTTGGTCTTGACTCCTTGGTCTTGGAATTTCATTGGTGCAACTATGGTATCTTGGCAATGACTTTGTGATACTTGATTCACTATTAGCTTACTCTTGGTTTATTCATGTTTTGGCAGTTAGTACTTTGATTATGGATAGTATTATGGCTTTGGTTTACATTCAAATTTTCTATATCTTGTGGTACTTATCAAGTTGAGCTTCATGTGCAGATAAAGGTTATCTTGCTTATACAGGTATATGGCATGGCTATTCAGGTATATCATTTCAATTCATTCATTATCAGATGCTTTTCAATTCCATTCATACTTATCAAGTTGATTCATTGGTATCATTGGTTGACCATGGCACATATCTCTCTAATGTCATCGGTTATGATATATTACTTGTTACATGGCATATTGGGTTGGAATTATACTAATGTTCTCTTTGGCACTCGAGTCTGATAATTCATTTGGCATCATTGATATATGAGGTTTCTATTCACTCTTCAGTTGGTTCTATCATTTCATATCTCTCTCACATGATTTTGGTGTCACTAGCTAGGACACGGTGAGTGACATCTATGGAGTCTTCATCCGGTTTTTTATGGTTTAGATTGGCTTTAGTTCATAATCAGTTACTAAAGGTGATATTTGGTTATCATAGTGTTAATTGTATGATTCTTGGTAAAAGTCACCTTTATGGCTCAAAGGTAATATCATGGCAATATTATAATGTTGATTTGAGGCATTATTTTGGCTTACATTTTTAAATGACTTAGAATGAAGTCATATTTGATTCGAGTCCTATAATTGTTGATTTATTAGGCCTGAAGGCCGACAGGAAGCTTGTGGATATAAGTAAAAGTCACTTTGAAGTGACAAGGCATTGACATATTTGAAAAGAGTTGAAATTGCATGTTAATTATTATGTCAAACTTATTGCATGGTATTAAGTTGATGTGGTCTAAATGTTTGAAGCCGCGGACTTGAAAAAGCAGTGATTATTTGATAACTAATAAGGTTTCCTTTCGGACTTCAAATGGTATTATGATTTGTTAAATGGCATCGAATGCCTTTGATTCAAATTTCTTGAAGAAAAAGGTAAGAGAAAGGAGTCTAGGGCAAATCATTTTGATTTTTTCATTTTGCTAAGGGCTGGAACCCTAGACTCAGCCGTCGCCATGGTTTTTTCATTCTCATTCGTTACTTTGTCATTTGTTTCTATTGTTACAAGTCGACACAAGGTTGCTTTGATCTCTCTGCAGGAGACATGTTGTGATTTGTGCATGGTCATCCTTTTCGCATTAGGTGATTGTGAAAGAAGATTCGTTGATTTTTTCTCCAGCTGGGCACTTGTCAAAACCTGGTATTTTCATCGATTACTTTTGCTACATCATAAGGTATTTCCTTCATTACTTGTTTTTGTCAAATTTGAAAGGGAATATTGGTTCTTCTACTCATTTTTTGGATGGCAGTTTATGTTTTTGTGTCTAAAACTAAAAATGGTAAAATGGGGTAGATTGTTCTCTGTTAGAAAATGCATCTACTTCGGCTACATTACATTTCCTTACTCAATTGTGGGCAGTCTGAAAAAGTCATTTATTTTCTGGTTATTGAGTTTATAATGAGATGGGGTCGGTTACTATTTCTTGTTGTGATATTCGAGGATATATTTGTTCCATCAAAATCCTTCAAATCTAAAAATGGTTTTATTGGTGCATGCATTATAATGATTTTGTTTCAGATGGCATTATTGGTGCAGATATATCATTCTTTCAGGGTTTTGGTTTCTAACACAAAAAGATGATACCTGGCAGATATTGGACAGAAAGTTAGTAATTATTGAATATACCTTAGTTGATGGATAACATTCATATATTTTGTTGTAGTGACAGAAAAAGAGGGTGATTGAACTCAATTTTGTATTATGTCTATTCATGAGAGACATATGTGATAACTCTGTTGTAGAAAATCTGAAGAAACATAAATGCAGTATGAGAAGTCTTGATATGTGAATATGTCTAGAATTTTGAAGGTTCAACTGAGAACCTTGAGGATTTTAGTGGTATTCATTTGAGAGGCTCTTGTGAGTTAAAAGAGAAACAAATAGATCCTCTGTGTTATTGTAATTCTATAAATTGAAAAGGGGTTGGTGCTCCTGGAAATTGGTGTTTCAAAATAATGGGTTGGTGCTCCTTGGTATTGGTGTCTCTAAATGAGGGGTTGGTGCTCATAAATTAGCCTATAAGACATTGTAAGCAGTGGTTTTTGAAATTAAGCCAGTAAGGCAGTTTAAGAGTGGTTTTTCTACCCTAGGAGGGTTTTCCACTCGGCAAATTATTTGTCTTATGGTCTCAATTGCTTTGATGTGATAATGCTTCATGAATGTGATGTTTTTGTGAGTAGTTGTTCTTATCAGTCTAAGCTTGGTTGAATGTTAGTCCCTTCATCGCTGCAAATGTTCATATCAAATGTTTTGCATAAGTGTTTTATCATTGTTAAAGATTCAGATTCAAAAGAAAGCTTAAATGTATTCATTTGTTTCAAAGCTCAAGAATTGTTTTGTTGAACTAAAGCCATTTTTTGTTTCATGCTTATCATATATCATTCCATTGCACAGTTGGTTTTGTATCTCATAAGTCTGCATTGAAATCTGGTAATCCTAAAGTGTTTAAACAATGTCGGTCGTCTCTTTTGCAATTGAAAGATAACACTCTCACAAGGATTATTAGGATAAGTTGTCAAAATTAACAATGCTAATGCTATCATAAATTCTCTCAATGCAATCAGTCAGCCCTATTGTCAATAGAAAGGATACCGGGTTTAAAATTCTTGATTAAAGTTTAAAAAGATTTAGACATTGATTCACCCCACTCTCAGTTTCTGTCCATACTCCAACATAGACTTATTCTTGAACAACCATGAAAATCATATCTTGGAATGTTAGGGGATTGAATGCCCCTAACAAGCGATGCCTCATTAGGCATCAATTGGAATCTTTTCAGGAAGATTTGTGCATTTTTCAAGAAAACAAACTTAGTGAAAAGGAAAAGGAGCAGTTCTGTAAGAGCTTGAGATCATAGAAATACTATGGAGTTAATGTGAAGGGTTCCTTATATGGGATCATCACTTTGTGTAATCCTTAGAGCATGTTGATGGTGGAAATTACCTCAGACAAACACTTGATGGCATGTAAGGTAAGGATTTTAGCCTCAAATTTAAGTTTTGTATTGATTAAAATTTATGGCCCTACCACTTGCATTTAAAAAAGGGACCTCTGGAGAGACCTAAGTAGATTCAATAGTGATTTGTCTTTTGAATTTTTAATTCTGAGTGGAGACTTTAATGCAATTTTACGAGCCTCGGATAAAAAGGGTGGCATTGGTAGGAAGTCTCGGTCTCAAATTAACTTATAGTTATTGTGGAGAGCAACAATTTGAAATCAACACAGGTTGCACGCAATTCACATGGACTAACATGGGCTTGGATTCTACAATATTGTCAAAAGGCTAGACAATTTCCTATTCAAAGGGGATTTGTGTAGATTCCCTTTCAATTTGGTTGGAAAAATTCTTCTTGGGTCTAGTTCTAATCATTACCATGTAATGTTGGACATAGTGAGGGAAAGGGCCCTAGTCATATGCCCTTTCAAGTTTGAAAATATTTGGTTTTGTGACCCTCATTTCTTGGATCTGATAAAGCAATGGTAATCAGATCTTAACTCGAGGGCTAAAACATGTTCAGTTTCATGGCAAAACTGAAGCTAATTAAACAGAATCTAATGTCTAGGAACAAAGAGTGTTTCAAAAATTATTTTGAAGAGAAAAAAAAAAACTGAAGAGGCTTTGTAGGCCTTGAATGAGGTTGTCATTAGATAAGGGATGGATAATTATAGCTACACCTAAGAGAAAGTATTGATAAATAAAATGTTTGATCTGCTGGCTAAGGAGGAAATTTTGTGGTGCCAAAAATCCAAGGAATTGTGGTTGAAAGGTGGCAATAAGAATATTAAACTCTTTGACAATTCTACTAAATTGAGAAGGGAAATTAGTAGAATTACTTGCATCAAATATGGTGAAGGAAAACTGCCGGAAAATATTGAGGATATCAAGGTCATGATAATGGAATATTTTTAAAATAGTCTTAATGACTGGGAGGGCTCTTGTTTGGAAGATTAGTAATAATTCATCAGATGCATCCCATGACTTATCACAGTAGAACACAATGCAATGTTGATGAGTGTTTTTGAAAAAATAGATCAAAGAGTCCCTCATTTAGCTTCACCCTGAAAAGGCCTCTAGGCCTGATGGGTTCCCTGTTAGCTTCTTTCAAAGATGTCGAGACATCCTTGGTATGGATCTAGTTGAGGACATCGAAGATTCTAAGTACACGAGAAAAGTCCTCAAGGAGATAAACAATATTTTTTGTGGCAACAAAAAAAGTATCCCTCTACTTTTTTGTGCTTGTTTGGGCCCTCCTTGTTAAATTAAGCATAATGTTGCCTTGATTTAGTTTTGTAATGTGTTTAACACATTCACATTAGGTCTTGGGCCCTTGTAAACTAAATAGATTTAATTATGCCTTATTTAAGGTATTGTAAAGTGTTGTACCACACTTTCACACTAATCTAGGGTTTTCTTTATTAATTGGGCGTCTTTATGCCTTATTTGGCCTTATTTTACATCCACAAGCCTTAATTAATGCATATTTTTGAGGATAATCCTCACATAAACCAACATCCAATCATGATTCAGGTGTTTTTGGATTGTATGGCCCATATTTAGTGATCTAGTATTCATACACCACCTTGGGCATATGGGTCCCACCTAATTTTTGGGGCCCTAATTTGGATTTCACATGAATCTAAGCTTTTCTTGAAAAGTGTGTCTCATAGCCTAGCCTAATGGGACTCATACGCCACTTCTAGTGTATGAGTCCCATGTGGCTTAAAATTAAATAATTCAAATTCTTGGTGAGATTTTATTCTCCTAGATTTGTGTTAGCTTGTAGTGTAATTTCGGGAAATATGGCGTAAACAACTATAAATACAAGGTTATTTCACTCATTTTCATCCAATACTTTCATGAGAGCATTCCTTGTAGTGAATTTGAGTTCATGAGAGCATTCAAGTGTTTACAAGAGAATCAAGAGCATTCAAGAGAATTCAAGAGTTTATTATCAAGTGTTTTGGAGCATCATGCATCATGTTTGTGTTTTGAGCTAACAATTGTGATGTAGGGTTGCATGATTCAAGCAAGCATTCAATTCAAGATCTATCACATTCAAGCAAGATTCAAGATCTACATCCATTGAAGCCACTTGACACATGTTTGCAACACTTTATTCTTAGGGTTTGGTGAGTTGCAACATTACATTTTGTTCATTCATCATTCCTTTATCTCATTTGATTTCATTACAAGGTTTTATTACTGAAATGAGATTTGACCAAGGAAAACCCCTTTTCACTAACAAAACAACATTTTTTCCTCTCTTTAGTGTGTGATTTGTAGATCTAGATTGAAGACCCTCTAAGGAGAAAGTTTGGAAATAAGTTTTCAAGTGTGCAAAGTCATTAAAGTTGTCACCTTGTTTACAAGACCATTGAAGGACACATACAAAGCAGAATCTTCCAATTCAAATCTAGAAACCAGGTTAAGAAGACAAAGTAGAGATTGAAGAGCGAATTTAGATCCTGATCCTTTAAAAATCCAAGCTAGAATAATACGCCACTTCTGGCATATGGGTCCTAGTACAATGAAATTTATAGATTTCAGGAGTTCCAAACTTGCCTCTGCCATATTTTTGTTCCTGCCTAAAGACCCTAATCTGGGACTAAATCACCCAGTCTGGCATATGAGTCCTAGTAGGAATTAAATTCAGTGTTTACAGTGTTTCAGATCTTCATTCAAGTTGCTACATATTTCCAGGTGCACACTTCTGATCTCTTAATTTACTATTCTATTTTGCATACATTTTTAGGTAATTTCTTATGGTTTTGCATATCATTAAATTTCACAATTAGATCTTGCATGTTGCATGTCTTTCCAAGCCCTAGATTGGTGGCGAACCCCCTTTTAATCATTAAGAAAACCCTAGGACAACCCTATTGCAATATCTCCTTCCTTCATTCCACCCTTGGATTGAGATCTCTAGGGTTTCCTTGAGTGAAACAATTGTGTGAGATAGGAATCCTATCTCTTCAAGGATAGAAATCCCCCTTCACCTATTTTTGTTGTTTCATTTTGGTGAACCTACATTTAGAACATCTTAATTTTGATTTGGAGTGCATCATCATCCTAGACCTAGCTTGCATTAACATTGCATTAGGGTTTGTATTAGTTAATTGGCATTCTAGGGTTTCTAAATCTTGCATTAGTGAAAATGCATATAGGTTGCATTTTTGCATCTTGCATCATTGAATTTCATTTAAAATATGAATTTTCACTTAGTTTAGACATCATACAAACCAAAAAGCATAAATCTCACTTAGAATTTTTTAAAATTTATGCAAAAACCCTAAACTGGGACTCAAAAACCCCTCTAAGCGATTTAGTCCTAGTGCAAGTGATTTTTCCTTATTTTTGGGCATTTTTTAGTGAGTGTTATTCAAAATTTAAACCTTTGAAAAAGCTTGTTTGGGACTCATATGCCCCTTTGGGTGATTTAGTCTTGTTTCATATTTTAGACTGCATTTTACAACATTAAATTATCAGATTTTATGTTTTTGTTTGCTACTGTTAGTTATTTATTTCAGTTTGTATATTTTTTGTTTCATTCACTTCATTGCATATATCTTCATTTGGTTCATTACATAAATTTCATAATCTCATATTTGATTTTATACCCTTTATTCTAATTTCTTTCATTGTATTTCATCATGGATATGTGCTTTGGTAAGTTGTGGATGTTCTTGAAATCCTTAGTGGATGTGTCAAGTTGTGCTTTTGGAAATGAACCTAATGAAATTGAACTTACTCATGCTCACTTGACTCCTAATGCATTTCCTCCTTGTGATGTTGACATCATTGGAGAATATGATGATAGCATGAATAAATTCCTAAACAATTTCCTTAATAACCTGGAGACTAATGCATCATTTTATCCATCCATGAAACAAACAACACCCCCTATCATCCCACCTCTTGATATATTTGGTTACCTACATCCTAAAACTGAAATGTACAAACTGAACCTAAGTTCCCTACAATAGGTGAACCTAGTTCCTCTAATCAATCAAACATTTACCATTCTATGTTAACAAAGTGACAAACACTCCCATCAATCTAGAAGAGAGATATGGAAAAGGATTCATGATCTTAAGCAAACAAGGACGTGATACAACAAGTGAACATGAAATTCATCAACTCTCAGAGCAAATACCAATTGAAGATACTAAAGGGTTAGGATATCAAGATCCTCCTCCCAATATGAATTTCCTTCCTAAAGAACAACCAATTCCTCGTAACAATGATAAGGATGATAGGATCGTCTTAGGTCCTCCTCCTCAACATTCAACTAGAGAAGTTGGTGAATCTAGCAAGTGATGAAGGCCTTACAAACTAAAGAAACTAAAATTACCTTTTCCACCAAATTCCACTGAAAGAACTTTGCAAATACTTTTAAACCAAGGATTGATTAGATTACCACCCATAAGAGAAGATCGATCCCCAAATCCTAAGAATACAAACACATCACATTTTTCGATACCATAGTTTTCTTGGACATAGTACTGATGAGTTTTGTGCTTTAAAACAAATATTTAAAAAGTTTGATATCATAGAAATAGTCCCTTAAAGTGGGACCCTATCACTCCTTGCCATGTAATATTTGTAGAATCATCATATTCTCACTATCGCATGCTTTACAAAATGCAAGGATATTTTTCCCATCACCTACCTCGGCTAATTCTTGTCTTGTGCATAGTGGGGGAAAGAATTGGATAGCCTTGTCCTAGTAGTGCATTTATCTTTGTCCCTTTGGCTAGTTGTCTGCCCTCTATATACGATGAACAAGATTGGGATGCATATGACCTACTAATAGGTTGACTCATAGCTGCCTTACTAGTCTTTTACATTATTTATTTTTATTTTGTGTGGTTGCATGTGCGTAATGTGATCCCCCATGTTGTTCTATTTGGTTTTTCTCTCTCTCTCTTTGTGACATTCCTCTATTTGTACCTACATTCTTCTCTATATTGTAAAAGCTTTTCCTTTATCTTTTCATTTGTATTGTGTTTTCCTTTTCAGGATGACACAAGGCATCAAGACATTCATGTCTCTTCCATGTTGACCAAATTATTTCCCTTTATATTTTCATTTGTATTGTGTTTTCCTTTTTGGGATGACGCAAGGCATCAAGACATTCATGTCTCTTCCATGTTGACTCGAAAGGATTTTTCTTTGTTTTCATTCTCTTTGTGTCATTATTCTAGTTCTATGAGTATTCGGGGAATGATGACAGTTTAGAGATCTCTTTAAAACATTGTAGCAAGAACATACTGACCCCAAATCCGTGGATCCCTCATGTGTTTGGAGTTTCATTTTGGGGAAACCCCTCTTTTCCTTTTCATGATGTAGCTTTATTTGGAAACATATGACTTGGCATAGGGCTTTCCAAATAAGCTCTCATTTCCTCTTTATTGTTAGACTTTATCATTTGCTACTTTAAAGTAATTTCTCACACCATGGTGTTTAACAATTTCTTTAAAGTGGGGGCATACATTGACATTATTCTTTTGTATTTCATGTTTCATTGTGTATTCTTCTTCATGTGATGCGTCTTTCTCTTTGTGGTGACATTGGGTGTGATGTCCCTCAAAAGCGTGATCTCTCTTAACATATTGTATTCCTCTTAGTGGCTTGATGTGACACACTACATCCCCTAAGCTATGAATCTTCTATTCTTTGATTGGTCCTCTCTTGGAGGCATTAGGCACAAGGTTCCCTAAGCTAATACCTTACAAAAACTATGTAAAACTCCTTTGAACATTCCCTATGTTGCATTTATAATTTTGGTTATATGGCCACTTTGCATAATACACTTTACATTCCTTTGGAGTCATCTTGTTTGTTCATGAGTTTCGAGCATACACAAATTTTCTTGCCCCATGAAGCTCAAAGTTCATTGTTGTGTGGTGCCTTATCAAATTTATCAGGAGGTATAGCTTTGGTCTGGTTGAATGGGAATCCAAACTTAGGCATGAATTTCCCATAGCCACTTGCTTGTGTGTGTGAGCACATATCGGTCATGTGTGTATATGTCTCACCTCTTTAGATACTCACCCAATGGAAAACATGAGGTTTTGTTTCCCCATAGTGAATGTGCATTTTTTAGACAAACAACTTATATTTGATCCACAACATGCGAGACAAATAGTCGAAGCTTGATCCACCCCTTTTGTTTTGTTTCTTTTCTTTTCTTCTCTCTTTGTCTTTGGAAATGTATGCTTGTACCTTGTTGTTGCTCCTTATATCATTTTCATGTGTTTTCTTTTGTGCCTATGTTGGTTTTTCATAGGATCTTGATCTTGGTGGCTTGATCATCCCTCTCGTTCGTTGTCATCCTATCTTACCGACACTGGTACATTTGAACCCCTCTTGATACGAGTTTGACAAATTTACTATGAGTTTGAAGCAAGTTCCTCCTCTCACTAAAGTGGGGCTAAATGTGGCAATGGAAAAAGTATCCCTCTACTTTTCCATGCTTGTTTGGGCCCTCCTTGTTAAATTAAGCATAATGTTGCCTTGATATAGTGTTGTAATGTGTTTAACACATTCACATTAGGTCTTGGGACCTTGTAAACTAAATGGATTTAATTGTGCCATATTTAAGGTGTTGCAAAGTGTTTTACCACACTTTCACACTAATCTAGTATCTTATTTATTAATTAGACTTCTTTATGCCTTATTTTGCATCCACAAGTCTTAATTAATGCATCTTTTTGAGGATAATCCTAACATAAACTAGCATCCAATCATGATTTAGGTGTTTTTGGATTGTATGAACCAAATTTAGTGATCTAGGACTCATGCGCCACCTTGGGCGTATGGGTCCCACCTAAGTTTTGGGGCCTTGATGTGGATTTCACATGAATCTAAGCTTTTCTTGAAAAGTGTGTCCCATAGCCTATCCTAATGGGACTCACACACCACTTCTAGTGTATGAGTCTTGTGTGGCTTAAAATTAAATTAAATTTAAATTCTTGGTGGGATTTTATTCTCCTAGATCTTATATCAGCTTGTAGTGTTGTAATTTTGGGAAATATGGCATAAACAAGTATAAATACAAGGTTATTTCACTCATTTTCATCCAAGACTTTCATGAGAGCATTCCTTATAGTTAATTTGAGTTCATGAGAGAATTCAAGTGTTTACAAGAGCATTCAAGAGTTTATTATCAATTGTTTTGGAGCATCAAGCATCATGTCAAAGTCATCATGCATCATGTTTGTGTTTGAGCTAATAATTGTGATGTAGGGTTTCATCAAGCAAGCATTCAATTCAAGATCTATCACATTAAAGCAAGATTCAAGATCTACATCCATTGGAGCCACTTCACACATGTTTGCAACACTTTATTCCTAGGGTTTGGTGAGTTGCAACATTACATTTTGTTCGTTCATCATTCCTTTATCTCATTTGATTTCATTACAAGGTTTGAATACCAAAATGGGGTTTAACCAAGGCAAACCCCTTTCCACTAAAAAAACAACATTTTTCCCTCTCTTTAGTGTGTGATTTTCAAATCTAGGTTGAATAACCTCTAAGGAGCAAGTTTGAAAAGAAGTTGTCAAGTGTGCAAAGTCATCAAAGTTGTCACCTTGTTTACAAGACCATAGAAGGACACCTATAGAGAAAAATCTTCCAATTCAAATCCACACACCAGGTTAAGAAGACAAAGCAGAGATTTAAGAGAAGATTCAGATCTCAATCCTCTGAAAATTCCAAGCTAGACTGATATGCCACTTCTAGCATAATAGTCCGAGTACAGTGAAATTTATAGATGTTAGTAGTTACAAACTTGCCCTACCAAATTTTGGTTCCTGCCTAGAGACCCTAATCTAGGACTAAATTACCTGGTCTAGCGTATGAGTCCCGGTAGGCATAAAATTTAGTGTTTTGAGAATTTTAGATCTTCATTCAAGCTGCTACAGATTTCTAGGTTCAGAATTCTGATCTCTCAGTTTACTATTTTGTTTTGCATATATTTCTAGGTCATTTCTTGTAGTTTTGCATATCATTAAGTTTCATAATTAGACCTTGCATGTTGCATGTCTTTCCAAGCCCTAGTTTAGTGGTAAACCCCCTTTTAGTCATTAAGAAAACCCTAGGAAAACCCTATTACAAAATATATTTCCTTCATTCCACCCTTGGATTGAGATCTCTAGGGTTTTCTTGAGTGAAACAAGTGTGTGAAATAGAAATCCTATATCCATAAGGATATAAATTCCCCTTCACCTATTTTTCGTTGTTTCACTTTCATTACATTGATCTCGAAAAAAGATAAACCTAAAACTCTGGATGATTTCAAACTGATCTCCCTTTGTAATACTATTTATAAGTTCCTTGCCAAAGCCAGTGCGAACAGAGTTAAAAGGTTACTGCCTCACATCATTTCAAAAGAGCAA